>JASDQU010373836.1:33315-48778 GCA_032191745.1 Picea mariana | reverse complement strand
AAAAGTAAAAAAATAAACATGTAAACTGATGTCTTTATAATAGTGAGGAAGCTAGTGGTTGAAATCACAACCATTGATTTATTGGGACTACTAAGAATATTCCATCAATATTTAATCTTGTCCATACAAAACTGATTAAGCACTAAAAACCTATTAAATGTGCCCATGGTCAATAAGTGTACGCCTTTCGACATAAATACAATGAACAGTGAAGCCTCCTTCCTCTTGAATGATCTCTTAGCGCCATGAATTTTACAGTCGTCCAGCAGCCATAATCATCGATACATGAGCTTTGCTGAAAAGAATAATCTTCTGACTGTAGTTGCAAAATCTGAAGCTGCACGAATCTTGGATCTGCCTATCAAGCTCTTGATTCTCTTTTGAGTGTTGATATAGTCTGGATGGAGAAATTTTACGCCACCCAGACAAAACAGCCGGAGAGCGGTCATTCAATCAGCACCATGGAGATGGACTTGACATATTTCATCAACAGTGCCAACAAGTGCAGTCGCATGATTGTTGCGCCCACCTTCAATACCAATGCGATCGGTTCATGGGACTTGGTGACAGGCATGATGGGTTCTTGGAATTCGGAGCTAGGCATGTGCTGGAGCACGATGCCACCTATAAACAGCTTTGGGGCCATGTCGATCACCACCACCGCAGTTACGAGGAGTTCCTTCCGCTTTATCAATAAAAATGTGCCCGTAGCTCTAAATACCTCTGCGTTACACAAACATTCATCAGTGCTCCTCAACGACGTGGCAGCGGCGGCTATTGAAGCAGAAGTGGATTTGTCTCATGGGGCAGCTACGGTTAAAGAAAAGAAGAACCGCGCGAGACCTTCCACGAACCTCCCAGACGTGCAGGCCTTCCACGAACCTCCCAGCCTTAGACCACACTGCTCATCAAGCTCAGCAGTGGGTCACCCCTGAGCTGGGACTAAGCTCCACCCCAAGGTAAGGAATCCTAGGCTAGGCTAAGGTTACAGGGAAAACATCACAGAATGACTGGAAGGATTCTTCCCAGGATGCCATCTTACGCCCACTACTCCCAAAATCTCACTCCCCACATGCCTGTTCCGCCCAGGAGTATGCACCTTCACAAGCATAGTCCATCGGTGCTACACCTCCCTCTCTGGGTCTCGGCAACAGGCCAGATCAGGAAGTCTCAGAGCCCAAAGCTGGTGCTGGACACTCTCTGGAAGAAACCACTTCCCAGCAAACTCTCTCACCTGGAGAGAGTTGTTCACAGGCCTAACAACCTACCTCTTCCAACAACAATCACCTCCCTCACCTGGAGAGAGGTTACACACAAGCTAAGCACAAACTCACACTGGCCAGTAAGCCACGCGCAGTCCAACACTGCATGGCCACAACAACCAACTAGGAAAATAGACACAGGCTTCCCAAACAGGCTCAGCAATCACGAAATAGAATCACGGTTTTGGTTTCAGGATTTCACAAGGTGTACAGAGATCCCCCGCACAGGCTCAAACTGTTCAGGCAAGGAATGTATCGGCTTCCTTAGGAATCAACACAGACCTTTTCCCCGGTTTTAGAATTGCACGAGGGTATCTTGCAGAGGTCAGACGTGACTCACGTTTAGATGGTCAATGGTGGAATGGAGGAGGAGTCCCCATCATAGCTCAATTCAACATATTTTAACTGCATGCACTTGAGTCGACACTTGTCACCCATGAAATTGCATGCATTCCATCAACATGCATTCCTCCCCATTTGGAAGTCACTTGTCATTCCAAAATAACTTAGGATAAAACATATATTTCACATGGTCTTTTTGGAATAATATTAAAATATTATTCCTAAGGACTTAAGCCCCTAGGCTCAACACTTAGCCCCTCTTCCCACCTTCCAGCCCCTAATCCCTTGCCCACTCTGTGGAAGCTTAGTCCCCCATCACTCATTCATCGTGGTCGGTCTGCACGCAGCGATGTTTATATTTTTATTAATGTTCTGCATGATTACATATACAAAGGCAGGCTCTTGGCCTTCAACACTTAGGCTCTCTGGCCTAACAATCACATAAGCCAACTAGCTTATATAAACTTGGATCACCAGCCTATAAAACATGATTACAATTCATTTCAAAAACATGATTTACAACATGGCTCGGCCTTGGGAACATTACAGATCCTCTCTTCAAGTTTACAGACCTTCTATACTTCATTAGGTGTAGGTCTGTACAAATCAAAAACCCCACGGGCTCCTTCTTTAAGCCCTTTTTTTGTTCTAAAAATAAATTTTTAGGCACCAACCCTTTTTCTTCGACCCCCTCATCTCATGTGACCATAGGATGTGACCCAAAGCTAATAGATAGATGCTTATCCTGTGCTTCGGGCCTCCAGGGATCCGTAACTTTGGGGTTCAGAGGTTTTCCTTTCACCTCACCTCATTTCCTATGAACGTTGAAGTGGAGAACTTCCAAACAACTTCCTCTTTGGAGCTTCGAAGCTCCAGCACTTAGGATATTCCACGAACTTTTCACTCACACACTTCTAATCTCCCAAACGTCACATATTTGAATGCTCAAAGGACATATGATCGATGGTCCTCACTCCCTGTTTAGATCAGTGATCAACAGGAGCTCTATAACTCCGGGCTTCGAGAGTTTTGAGGATCCATCATGTGCTTCCTTCTGAATTTTCGAATGCCAAAACCATGAAGGGCTGACATCTATGGTCGACATTCACATGTCAAGGAATGACCGAGATTGAATCCAATTATAGAAACTAAGAAAACCATTAATTTGTCAATCACTTTAAGATCGGTAGTCCTGGTCAGTTTCAGACCTCGAACATGCTCGGGGTTTAACAACAACCCCAACTTCTACAATGGAAAGATGTGCAATCGAGCGAGAATCACGTCCATCATTGATATTGAACCTTGATGGGGATCTACGATCCCGATGGATTTCAGAATGTGAAGTATCTCCTTCAATAATTATCCTTTTTATTTTTTCAATCATTTATGTCCATTGATCTAGTCAGCAACCACGCGCTAGAGGAGTGCTACGTGGAAGATCCCAAGAAGCGGACACATGGCCCAATCTGAGGGGCGACACATGTCAAGTTCTAAGTAGAAAAATCAATCTTTTAAAAGCATAAAACACACTAACACGTGGAATGCATCTTGTGTGCCCATGTCACCCTAGGTGACATCATCAAGCCACGCCACTTCGATGCCTCATGACTTTAGAACTTCGAGACTTTGGGACTCTCGGACTTCCAAGCTCCGAAATTTATTCCTTCATCATCTATTATTTCCTCTGAACTTCAAATTCTCAAACCCCTTAAATTTTTCGGAGTCCACGTAGTACAACTGTCATCAATCAAGGTGGTGACATGTGGCCCCACCATCGAGTGACACATGTTAGGTCCCAATCGATATTAAGGGCCTGACAAAAGTAAAAAAACAAGTGACACATGGGCGACTTAGGGTAGGACCACATCACCCTAGGTGACGTCATCATTCCACGTCATATTCGACGCTTCGGGACTTTGACGATTTCTTCTCATCAACACTTTTTCAAAACTAATGAATTGTCGATCATGTCCAAGTCACTTCAGTGTTTCATGATTTCTACACTTCGGAAGATCTCTTCTCATCTGCACATTTTCAAAACTCCCCAACTGTCGACTGTTGAACAATTGTTTCTCGTAGCTTCGGGACTTCAATGATTTATCCACCGCACAATCTCCAATGGATTTCAACAAACACCGAACCTCCAAACCACTTGGGAAATCCAACTGTCCACCTTCTGCAGAATGACCTACGACTGAGAATCACTCCAGGAATTTGGAGGATTTCTCTGCTGAAACACCACATAACCCTTGGACTATTGAAACTCTAGATCCAATGGTTGTGAGGGATTTGTATTTTTCTGAACAGATCCTATGAACCAAATTTAAACTTTATGGTCCAATACCATGGCTGTCGTGATTTATCAAACCGCTATACCTCTTGATATTTTGAACACAGCCAAGGTGTTCCCTCAACGCCCTCCTGACAGCTTGTAATTTTAATTATCTGAAAATTTTGCTTCAAAAAACACTTATACGACCCAATTCAGACTCAATGTCGAAAACCTGACTCTTATACCAATTTGTAACGTACCTGACCACCCAATTTGAGAAGTGCCACTACAAATCTTTCTCGCTATGTTATGATAATCAAACTGCCATACCGAAGCATAGACCTATTCAGATATGGTAGACAAATCTCTTCTGCAGAACATCATACATATAAACTTAAACAACTAATATGCATTCTACTAATACACAAATTAAATGCAGAAATCACAGTAAAACATACATGCAACAACACATGTCACTCTTATAAATATAAATACATGTACAAGATAGACATCATACAAGTTAACATATAAATGGTACTTATCTCTTTATGAAAAGACCACCAACTACGTGCATACCTTCCATGAACCTCCCAGCCTAAGACCACGCTGCTCCAAGCTATCAGTAGTGGGTCACCCTTGAGTTGGGACTAAACTCCACCCAGGGAAATGGGATTCTTAGGCTAGGCTGAGACTATGAAAAGTTGCACAATGCAATAGGAAAGATTCCCTTCCAAGAGCCTACTTATGCCCACCGCTCACAGACTCTCATTCTCCACATGTCTTTCCCACCCCGTGAATATACACATTCATTGTTCCACAATCCATCGACTACTCCACTTCCCTTCCAGGGCTTCAACAACAGGATGGATCGGGAATTCGCAGAGCTATATAGTTGTTGCTGGACTCCCACTGAGAGAAATAACTAACCCAACAATATCTCTCACCTTGAGAGATTTTCTCACGGGCCTGACAACCTACTTCTTCAATCCATGAGCCTGACAACCCACCTCTTCAAACCACAGGCCTCACAACCTGCTTCTTTTTTCCAGCTCCTAAGTCAAACAAGTAACCACAATAGAAAAATCGGATATGGGCCCTGGTAATGACAAAAATCCACACCAGTCTAGAGAAAATGTGCGTAGCAATAACAAAATGGCTAAGGTGTAATCTGGCTCAAGCACTGTGTAGTCGTGCTAGCTTCATAGAAAAAATGGGTTAGCTTCATGGGTTTGTAGGTTTCAAAGGTTGCAGAAGTCAATGATGGAGGAAATGGTTGGCTGCGTGAATGCTCAATATTAGTTTGTGCATGAGTGGGGAGCATGGAAAGACTGGCGAGCGAACCCCCATTTTTTTTCTTTTACTTCTTCTTCAAAGTATATTGGTTGATAATATATCAAGGAAAAGTGTTCTTATTGATCCATGTCATCCTTCTAATCATAAATTTCTCTCAAGCTTCTTGTTCTTTGGTTCCTTAGGTTTTCTATAGTGGGATCTGAATCATTACTATATTACAAAGAATAATTGTGCTTTGTTTACTCTCCTTGGACCTGTACTTGCAATATTGGAAGTCTTGGTGGAGAATCTTTTTTTCTTGTAGCTTCCACCTGCTTATCTTCATGTATAGAAGGAATTTGTTCTACAAGTATTTCACTTGTTTGGTTATTCAAAGATTTATCTTCTTGGAATTTCACATCTATTCTTATTATCAGCTTCTTGGTAGTAGGATTATACAAACTATATGCTTTAGATTGTTTACTGTATCCCACAAATATACATATTTCACTTCTATCTTCAAGTTTTCTCCTCGGCTCTTTAGGGACATGAGTATAAGCTACACATCCAAAAAGTTTAAAATGAGAAACGCTAGATTTCATACCACTCCAGGCTTCTTGAGGGAATTGATCTTTTAGACTGCTAGTTGGTGACATACTTAAAATATAGAATGAGCATGTCACTGCTTCACCCCAGTACTCATTTGACAAATTCTTGTCCTTTAGCATACTTCTAGCCATATCCATTATTGTTTGATTCTTCCTTTTAACTACTCCATTATGTTGTGGAGTGTCTCTTGTGGTAAACTATCTCTTGATTCCATGTTGCCTAGAATATGTTGCAAATTCCTTAGAGTCATACTCACTTTCTTGATTTGATCTAAGTACTTTGATGTACTCTCCACTCTGTTTCTTTGTCAAGGATTTAAATTCTCTGAATTTTTAAAATGTCTCTAATTTGTGCTGGAGAAAGTGCACCGACGCTTTCTTGCTAAAAACATCAATGAATGTTATAAAATAAGTTTTTCCTCCTATTGTCGAAGTTTGCATTGGACCACAAATGTCTATATGCACCAATTCAAGGTGTTCTTTTTCTCTATAGGAAGCATTGGGAAAACCATCCCTTTGGTGTTTGGCCAAAATACAACTCTCACAAGAGTTTTTCTATTTAGTTATAATAGGAAAACCTTTGACCATGGAATTTTTCTGTAAAACACTAACACTACTAAATGGTAACTCACCATATCTAAGATGTCACAACCAAGTCTCATCCGAGCTTGATACATTTTGGGCATATGACTATGACAAACTTACATTTATCAATATTAGAGGGAACATTCTATTTTTGGTCATTTGTATTGTGGCTATAATTTTCTTACTTGGTGGTTTGTCCAATATTGTACACTTGGAACCTTTAAAAATGACCTTATAACCATGTTCATTCATCTGGCCTACACTCATTGAATTATGTCTGAGACCAGGGACATAATAAACATCATGAATATTCTTCTTTTCATCTTGCTTGGTTAATACATAAATTATACCCTTGCCTGCAATTTTCTTTTGACAATCATCTCTCAATTTAATTTGAGACGTGACAGAGCTATCTAAACTAGAAAAAAAAAAATTGTTGCCTCTCATATGATTGTTACAGCCATTGTCCAACAACCAAATGTAATGATTTTTTCTTTATTCGTATGTGACTTGACATGAAAAGAACATTGATTCAGATGTTCCTTATTCAGTGTTGGTAACATTTTATCTGCCTCTTTTTAGATCTACTTTCTTCTTTCTACATGCACTTTTGTAGTGACCAAATTTCTTGCAACAATAGTACTGGATCCTTGATTTGTCAGTCCATCTTCGCTGATTAAAATTTCTGCCTCTTCCCCTTTGGTTTTGAGAGTATCTATGTGGTTGTTTTGGTTGTTCACTATGTTCTGAACATTCTGAAGTTGATCTCTCTCTTGTTTGAGAGAGACCCATGCCTCGTCTACCTCTACTTCTATTCCCTTGACCTCTTCCTCTGTGTATGGAGGCCTGAGATTGAATGCATTCTCCAAAGATTCAATATTTCAACTGAACCTACTTTCATGGGTTAACAAAGATCCCATGAGTTCTTCAACGGTCAATTGTGACAGGTCTTTCGACTCTTCTATGACGACCATGACCATATTAAACTTATTTGGAAGGCTTAGAAGTACCTTCTCAATGACCTTATTATCTTGGATGTCTTCTCCATTTGTGCATAGTTGATTCAATATGCTCGTGACATAGGTCATAAAATGATCCACATAATCTGAATCCTTCATTTGAAGAGTCTGAAAATTCTTCCTGAGTATCTACAACTTTTCATTTTTTACTTTGTTAGTCCTCTGATAGGCTATTTCAAGAGTATTCCATGCTTGTTTGGCATGATCTTATGCTGCAACTTTGGGGAAAATATATTCCTCCAACCCTTGTTGGATGAGCCATAGGGATTTTCTATCCTTCTTCCTGAGTTCTCTGAGGGCATTTCTCTGTGCATTTGTCATTACTTGTAGATCCTTCAGCTCTGGTTCTTGAAATCCATTGACTACTGCTTCCCAACATTCTTAAGGCCGGAGGACATTTTTCATCTTAATAGACCATACATTATAGTTCTTACCCATTAAAAATGGACCTTGTGCGAGCGTTGGATTGTTGCTAGACGCCATGGTTTAGGTCTTGAAGAAATCTTGCTCCTCTGTCGAAATGGGAAGAAAACCCCAAAAAAATTTTGCTCTTGCTCCTTTGACAAAATGGGCAAAACCCAAAATTTTTTCTCTTGACGATTCTCTTTCGAAATGGGCAAAAACCAATTTTTTTTGCTTGGATGCTTCTTGTCCAGAGGTGGAAACTCTCTGTCCAGAGGTGGACGCTCCTTGTCTACAACAAAGGAAGGCATCCAACGGGTTATGGATGCTCTCTTTACACTAGCTGGGGGGCATCCATCTTCCTTGGATGCTTTGTATACATGGGCAGTGGGGCGTCCGTCTCCAAAACTCAAAATTTTTAAAGCGTTTTCCCTCAAACTTTCGCCCCATAACAGCTTGGAAGTTGCTCCTCTTCCTGCTCTGGTTGAAAGAAGCTCGAAAGTGCTCTCCAACAACCTGCAAATGCTCTCCAATCTTCGAAAAGTCTTAGTCTAGCTCTGATACCATGTTCAAGCTCAAGAAAAAGAAACCATTCATGAAACAGAGCATACACACACAAGATAATTATGGAGTTGTTCAACTCTTCTCCACATTCATATAAAACTGAAATTACCAAATACATACTATGAAATAGTTCTCTAGAACACTCCATCCTTCACCTACTTAATAAATACAAACTTACATCTATCACAGTTAGTTAGTCAAATAGTCAATGGAAGAATTACTCCACTTAACAACATTAACATTTAGGATTTTACGTTGTTACACCCTGATATATTTTTCGTGAAAATGAATTTGTTGTAGCCTAGAACGCAATAGCATTATGATATTGCGCTATAAGTGGTAGATGTCCATCCACGTAGGAAAGCCATACTTCACTTGAATTAGTATAATCAAAACATTGAAAAACTAAAACGCATTAAAGGGTGAGGATATCTGAGGACGTAATCTTGTACCCATGCCAGCGTAAAAGATTCTGAAATTTTATTTTTTCTCGAAGTTTCTTCCTGAACTACTTTTCGAATTGCCAATTTCAATATTTTTATAAAGAAATCATGAAGTCAATATCTAAGAAATATTTTCTGGTTAAATGTCGAGACTGGAATGTGGTGTTTATTCATGTGACGTAATCTTGCAGCACCGCCAGCGTTCAGAGTGTAGACACGTTGTTTCTCTCGAAATTGATGGATGAAGTCAAAATCTTAGGAATAATTTGTGGTTGAATGTCAAATGTGTTGCTTCCAAAATGGACGGAAGGTCTGAGATCTCACTTCATTATCATCCAAATCACACGTACAATGCCAGCTTGTATATACTGCCACACAGAAAGATACCTTCAAAGAAACTAATTAACCTTTCAGGGCATTCACTCTTTATAACTAGCACAGCCGCTAACTCGCTGCTGGTGTAGTGTTAAAATGTGAATGGTGTAGTGTTAAAATGTGAATCTGAACGACAGGAGAGAAGCGCGGTGTAAGTGAATTTGTAAGCAAATAGGGATGGAATTTGATTGGCAAATTGTTGATTATTGGGTGATTTGTTTGTTAAAGACTGTTAAATTTTTTTGATAATTTTAAAATATTTTTTAAAAAAAAAATAATGGAGTTGTTTTATTTTGAAAATTTTAATAAAATTTAATGAAATTTTTACCATATAAACACATAATAAAAAAAATAAAAAACACATAATAAAAAAATTAAAAAGTTAATTTTATATTTATTAATGCACTATTAAAAAGTTAATTAAAAATTTATTTTGAATATTTAATTAAAAAACTAATGATAGTTAGATACAAATAATCTTTCTATATATATGAAAAGTTTATTTTATATTGTGTATGGTAGAAAAATAGTTGTAATTTCAATGTTTTGTATTCTAGTTAAAATATCATTAAACTTAAGCAAGAAAATTATTATAACTTGTCATGTTATTCCAAGAGGTTGTGGTAGCATTGTTATGGTGGGAAATCAATGCTTCCACATGGTCATTAAAGTTCACAATCACCATGTAAAATTCAAAAAATAGTAGTAAACCTGAAATGTGCAAAACTAGATCCAGTATGCCATGCAAGGCGAATATACTTTCTGCTAGATTGTCCATGTCGAAAACACAAAATTGAAATGAGCTAAAACTGTAAATTCCTAGAACTGAGAAGCCACACAGGGAAGAGAACTTGTGAGATATACTATCTAGATGCATAAAAACATGGGAAACCTGAGCAAGAAGAATCTATCATGAGCTGGGGTCGAGCCTCTGCTCGTGCCTTCGGTCTTGTGCGGTGTCCCTGCTTAGCGCACCTATGTTCGAAATAACTTGTCTGAAATCCCGTAGAAGAGTCATCAAGTGTTCCTCACAACGAGTATGTTCTTCTTCTCTGTGTTGCATCTCATTAATGGTGCCTTTGACGTCCTCAATTGCTCGCTTAATGGCGTCCATAGAGTCCTTGAGAGCTTCCTTCCCAGCACAGCGGGTGAAAATAGGAGAGGGCGGAGGGAGTGGAGGTAAATCAAAGGATGAGGTGGGGGAGTTGGGAGAGGGGAGGGGAGAGGACAAAGAAGAGAAAGGGACAGACGTAACAGAGGGAGAGGAGGGTGGAGGAGGGGGAGGTGGAGGCTGGCGGGGCGGCGACGGGCTGAGCTTTGGCATGAAGCCCAGGGAGTTTCCCTAGTTGTCAAACCATTCGACCCAAAAGGTGTAAGGAGAAGACATAGGAAGCAAACCTAGAGTAGTGGCCCGTTCGGGAGAGTGGTCTGAGGAGATGAAACAAGAAGAAGCAAGGGGACACTCCGGGGTGGAGGAATGCGTAGAGTCTGGGGGCAAGCTTGGAAGAGTCTTCATGCCTCATCCTCACGAACCTCTTCCTCTTGCAGCATACCAGGCCACTCCCCATTTTCATTTACCTCTAAGTCGCGACATTAGGAAAAACACTAGAAACCCAAGAAGGAGTGCATGTGAATTGTTGTTCAAGGGACATGAATCGAACTAGAGCTAAAAGCAATAGCTAACCAGAGGAAGAGAGGGCCGAGAGCGACAAGGAAAACCGAGCCAGAGGTAAAAAACTAAACAGTTTGCAGGAGGAGGCCAAGACTCGAGAGGTCGAGGGCTCGAATGAGCCATGGCATTCCTTAGTGCTGGCCTAAATCCACTGAACCCGGTAAGATGATGGGACTGGGCCTTTGGGTAACCCATAGCCATTATTTCTCCCACGAACTGGAGCGCCATACCATCAAACGGGTCCGAGTTCAAATGAATGTAGAGGTGCTTCGATCGAGGTATTAAAAACATGGATTAATGGTGGAGGTGAGTGTGAGCTGCACTGACTCGAGGTGGTGAGAGACATGGCCATGTCTCCGCCCATCTAACCAACCATCCATCGTGTCCAATGTCACCCCATCCGAGAGTCAATTTTATTAATTTAATAATAATAAATATGAATCAATAAAAGTAAAGCAGATAATGAAATGGAAATAAAATAATTTGTATTTTTTTAATTTTATTAATTTCATAATAAAAATTTAATAAAAACAAAATGTAAAGTAATTGAGTAAATAATTAAATATTATCAAAAAAAATTTAATTGTAAATTTATCACAATAATGGCAAATTCATTACAATACTAAATACTATATTATGGCATGGCAGATTCAAGTAATATATTAGTTATGAGTTTAATACGTAACTTCTTTTTCTTTTTAATTGTTATAACTAAGTAAATTTAATGAAAAATATTCTTTCTATTATATTTATAAACTTTAAAAATAAGTTTTAATAATATTCAAAAGCATGTAAAATAAAAAATTGGTTGAAAAATATCAAAATATTAAAATTCAAAAGCATATAAAATAAAGGTTTTGTTGATTTTATTAAAATAAATAAAAAAGAAAACATATATATATAAGTAAGATAACAAAATATTTTCATTTCTATTTTAAAGAAAAAAAAATTGTTTACTATATAAATAATTATAAAATACATTTTTATTCAATAATAATAATAAAGAAAAACATTTATTATTTATTTTTTTTATAAAAAAACAGAAATGAAAGTCAATATCCTTTTCTCCTGTATACAAAGCTCTCAAATTCTCAGTAATATTTTATGTAGTAGGTTAAATGTTATAAGTGCTTTCCAATCGTCATGCCTACATAACATCTTCTATGAGGAGTGTCTTGTGAATTGAAAGCTCACTCCTATGAATTGAAAGTTATGATCTGTGGAATAGGTTAGGAGCACTCTCCATACAAATTATTGTTTGTTTAATTCAATTTATAATAAGGTAGAAGATATATTATTTGATTTTAAATGTAAATATGATGGGAGTAGGGTGATGGTGGGAAATATTAGATAAAATGTATTTAAATGGGGGTGGGGTAATATTAGAGAAAACAATTATGTTTTCTCTAATATTACCCTCCACCCCCACCCTAAGAACAAACTATTGTTCAATTTACAATAAGGTAGGTGATACATTATTTGATTTTAAATGTAAATATGATGAGAGTAGGGTGAGGGTGGGAAATATTAGATAAAATGTATTTAAATGGGGGTGAGGGGTAATATTAGAGAAACCATTTATGTTTTCTCTAATATTACCCTCCACCCCCACCCTAAGACGTTGGGATGTGGTGGGGTGGGGGTGGAGGGTAATAGTAGATAATGTTTTCTCTAATATTACCCTCCACCCCCACCCTAAAAGGGTGGGATGGGGTGCGGAGGGTAAGGTGGGGGTGCTGGGTAATATTAAAGAAAACATATTATCTATTCTCTAATATTATCCTCCACCACAATATATGTTTTCTCTAGTATTACCCCCATCCCCAATATATGTTTTTTCTAATATTACCTCATCTCCACCCGGGAAGGTAATATTAGACAAAACATAAGAATTGTTCAAGTTTTTTGTTTTTTTTAAACTAGTTAAATTGTTTTATTGAAATGTTCATTTTATATTCTTTAAATTATATTTTTAAATACATAAATAAATTTAACATCCTAAAAATATTTAAAACATTCACATTATACAAATTCAACTACTCACATCTTCAATTTTAACTATTTCTAACTAATTTTAATTTTAACAATTTCTAACTAATTTTAACTATTTAATTTTATTTTTTTTCATATATACACCACATATATACATCAACAATTTATAATTTGTATACTGTAAATTCCTAAGTTTTAAATTTAAATACGTCATGTCCACCTAATCTAGTAATTTCAATGGAAGTTTCCATGGAACATTTCACCAAAATTGTCTTGTGAGTTTACAGCGCGACAATAGTACATTTCAGTAGCTCATATTGCTGGATAGTATACGACCACGTCCGCCGCGATGTTAAGCCGGGGTTGATGACTTAATCACACTAGTACTATATAGTATATAATACAATGAAAGTGAAGCCTCCTTCCTCCTGAATGATCTCTTAGCGCCATGAATTTTACAGTCTTCCAGCAGCCATAATCATCGATACATGAGCTTTGCTGAAAAGAATAATCTTGTGACTGCAGTTGCAAAATCTGAAGCTGCACGAATTCTGGATCTGCCGATCAAGCTCTTGATTCTCTTCTGAGTGTTGATATAGTCTGGATGGAGCAATTTTACGCCACCCAGACAAAACAGCCGGAGAGCGGCCGTTCAAGCAGCACCATGGAGATGGACTTGACATATTTCATTAACAGTGCCAACAAGCGCAGTCGCACGATTGCTGCGCCCGCCTTCAATACCGGTGCGATCGGTTCATGGGACTTGGCGACAGGCATGATGGGTTCTTGGAATCCGGAGCTAGGCATGTGCCGGAGCGCGGCGCCGCCTATAAACAGCTTCGGGGCCACGCCGATCACCACCACCGCGGTTACGAGGAGCTCCTTCAGCTTTATCAATAAAAATGTGCCCGCAGCTCTAAATGCCTCCGCGTCACACAAACATTCATTAGCGCTCCTCAGCGGCGCGGCGGCGGCGGCTATTGAAGCAGCAGCGGATTTGTCTCGTGGGGCAGCTGCGGTTAAAGAAAAGAAGAAGCGCGCGAGACCATCTCGGCGCGTGCCCACTACGGTAGTGAAGACGGACACCTCCAATTTCAAGGCCATGGTGCAGCACTTCACCGGAATCCCCACCACAGCTATTACTGATGAATCCACTCTAGCTCCATCTGCCTCGTCCTATTCCCCACAGTCTACTATCTCTGCCAGTTCTCCATCGTTTAGCAAGCCCGTCGTTCACCCCATGCTCTGCAAAATCTCAAACTCGCCCCCCGCCTATCCGAACTCTACACCCTTAGCGGCCACAACTACTTATCCTTCGCGTCTGCTGCCTTCTTCCTTTCCCACCTACCAATCTCTGCGTGAGCTGCCATTTGTAAGGGCCGCGGCCAGTATAACAGGCTCTTGTAGTATTTCTAGTTCTGCTGATCCGTAAGAGCAGACCATATCTCTCATTGACTCATATTTCATTGATAAATGAGGAGCTAAATATTAAATAATGAACTGACAGACAGATTTATAAGCAAAGGTCATATCTCAGAACGACGGCTGCTGCTGAAAACAAGCGAATAATGATGCCTGCATAGCGAATAATGATGAAGTAGATACTCTCGGACGATCTCTTTGTTTTTTCTACTTACTATTTTGTTAATGATTCTTATATTTAGGTTGATGGTTACATTTAATAAGTTTTTAGTGTTTAATTACTTTTTATATGAATAAGATTAAATATTGATAAATATTAACTACGAGTTTGGGACTGTATTAATATATTAATAGTGGATTTCTGATTTCTTAGTAATAATAATAATAATATATTTTTAAGTGATACGAAATTGGTATATGAAATCCCTCCTCAACTATTTTAGTAGTAAAATCTACATAGATATGAATATATGTTCTTTACAAAATTAAAAAATGAAGGAAGATAACTTAGCTTATGAGCTATCATGCTTTTATATACATATATAGTTCCACATATTCACTTAACCCATAATTCCAGCAAGGCCTTGATCCTTTTTGTTTGAATTTTTCATTTGATTTTTGTTAAATGGTTTTTAGCTTTTTAAAAGCATGATATATACTTAGGGTTTGGTTATTGGATGTAGTTTTTGGTAGGAAACTACAATGGAGAGGTATTTAAGCACTCAAAATCATTTAAGGATCTCATTGGGTTTGAACAGCACCAACTATTAACATGACCAGATTTGTGGATGTCTCCTCCCTACTAAACACACCCTAAAAATATTGAAACCAACATCTTAACTGATTAAATTATTATGTAAAGATCAATTTGTTGGTCTCTTATCTTACCGCTATATTTATTTCTCCTGTAATGACCCTTTTCTTATTACTATGAATAATCTCATAAATAAACCTAAACATTGGCTAAATTATAATTAATTATTAGATAACCTTAAGTGATTATAAGTTATTAATTAATTATTTTGATTATACTTAGCTGAAGTATGATTAACTCCTTTATTAAGGATTAATGAAGGAGTAATTATTAGATGAGACATTAAATGATTAAGTATTAGACTAATGGTTAGTGATTAATTAATTATTAAATAAAGTAATTGATCAATTATGTAATAAACCAATGGGGGAAAATAAAATAAAAATATAAATAAGGTTAAATGGGGTTATGTATCCCAT
>JASDQU010373835.1:78278-90972 GCA_032191745.1 Picea mariana | reverse complement strand
GGAACTGTTGAAGTATGTCTCTTTCATTAAGGATGAGACAGTCAAGATTCAACGGTACTTAAGTGTATTTCCATTGTTCATCAGTGACAAAATACAGTATGATGATCCCAAGACATTAGAAGAGACCATAAGGAGAGCTAAATGCTTATATGACCAGCTGAAAGCAAGACCATCTTTCCAAAAGGCTTGGGAACACAATAATAAATTCAAGATGGATCAGAGGAAGAAGGGAGATAAGCCACCATTCTTCAGAAATAATCCATAATGACAACAAACGCATAACGAAACTAGAGTGATTGATACAGGGAGTCAAGGGCCAAGACAACCACCTATGCAATGCTGGGGTTGTAAAGGAGACCATAGGTTCAGATATTTTCCTCAGAGAGGCGGAAAAGGTAGGGCTATTCATAATGTACAATGAGCTAAGACAGTAGAGGACATGGGTAGAAATGTGCCAAGGATTTATGTAGCCCTGGATAACAAGCAAGTAGAGTATCAGTCCCACATGATTGAAGTGGAAGGTATGATCAACAACCAAACCCTTGTTATTTTAATTGATTCAGGAGATAGCCATAGTTATATACACCCTAATATGGTGGAAAGTTTGCAATTGCCAAGAAGCAAGCATGGGAAATCCTAGATGCTTCAACTGGCTACAGGATCCAAAAGAAAAGTTAATGAGATGGTTAAGTCATGCCTCATAGACATGAATGGACTAAATACTAGGGCAGATTTGAATATCTTACCCTTAGGATCCTATGACTATTTAATTGGTATGGATTGGTTGGACCCACATCATGCTCTATTGGATTGTCATAACAAATAATTCACTTGCTTGGATGAAGAAAAGAACCAAAGGAAAGTGCAGGGAATTCCCAAGGCAGTAACCGTTAGAGAAATTTCAGCATTGCAGCTGAAGAAATGTTATATAAGAGGATGTCAAATATTTGCAGCTCATATGGAGGAAACACCTAAAGACAAGGTGCCAAATTTGGAGGATTATGCAGTCCTGAAAGAGTTTGAATATGTATTCAAGGAAGTACCAAGACTACCCCCAAGGAGAGACATTGATTTATCTATAGATTTGATGCCTAGAGTAGTGCCAGTATCAAAGACTCCTTACAGAACGAGTACACGAGAATTGAAGGAGTTGCAAATGCAGCTTGAAGAAAAATGGAACGTTAAGATTGTGCATTGACTTCAGGAAATTGAATAAAGTGACTGTTAAGAACAAATATCCTCTACCAAGGATTGATGACCTCTTTGATCAATTGAAGGATGCAAGGATATTTTCAAAGATAGATCTCAGATCAAGATACCATCAGGTAAGAATTAAATAAGAATATATCAACAAGACCGCCTTCAAGACAAGGTATGGTCATTATGAGTTCACAGTGGTGCCATTTGGGTTGTCAAATGCACCAGCTATTTTCATGTGCTTAATGAATGGTGTTTTCCGAGAGTATTTGGACAAGTTTGTCATTGTCTTTTTGGATGAAATTCTTATATAGTCAAAGTCTAAGGAAGAGCATGAACATCATTTAAGGATGGTGTTGCAAGTATTAAGGGAACATTAGTTGTATGCCAAATTGAGCAAGTGCTTTTTTTATCAAAAACAAATTCATTATTTGGGGAATATCATCTCAAAATATGGGATAGCAGTGGACCCTGAGAAGGTAGAAGCCATTAGAGTATGGTCAGGACCAAAGAATGTGACAAAGGTCAGATCTTTCATGGGCCTTACAGGCTACTATAGGAGATTCATTGGAGGATTCTAGAAGATAGCACACCCAATCACTTCATTGCAAAGAAAGGGTATGAAGTTTCAGTGGATGTCGGACTATGAAAGGAGTTTCCAACATTTGAAACAATTATTGACAAGTGATCCAATACAAAGGATTGTAGACCCAAATGAAGATTTCATTGTATGCACATATGAATGTAATGAAGGACTGGGTGGAGTCCTCAGTCAAAATGGATTCGTGATATGTTATGAATCAAGGAAGTTGAAAGAGCATGAAAGAAACTATGTCACTCATGATTTAGAGTTGGCAGCCATAGTGCATGCCCTGAGGAAATGGGGACACTACCTCATGGGAAAAAGGTTTGAGTTAAGAACAAACCACAATGGTTTGAAATATTTATTTGATCAACCAAATCTAAATTCTAGGCAAAGCATATGGTTAGAATTTCTACGAGAATATAACTTTGATATAAATCATATCAAAGGGAAAGAAAATAAAGTGGCTGATGCACTCAACATGAGGGTGCATGAACTACATGCTACAACCATCAACATGTATCCAAATGATGTTAAAAGAAAAATTTTGGAGGTAGCAAATACATATCTGCAGTACAAAGAATTGATAACAAAACTACAACAAGGTAAGACACCACAGAAGATGGATATTTATAAGTCAGGAGTAGATGGAATACTACTGCACAAGAACAGATTTTTTGTACCAAATGCCGAGGACTTGAAATGTATAATTTTGCATGAGATGCATAATGCTCCTTATGCAGAGCACCCTGGAGATTAGAAAACCATTGCAGCAGTCAAGAGCCAATACTTTTGGCCATGTATGAAGAGATAAATTGCAGAATACATCGCTAGGTGCATGGAATGCTGGAAAGTTAAAACATAGCATAGGCACCCAACAGAATTCCTGCAAACTTTGCCCATTACTGAATGGAAGTGGGAAGTGGTGACAATGGATTTTATTATGATATTTCTTAGAACAGGAAAGCTACATGATTCGATTATGGTAGTGGTGGACAAGATTACAAAATATTCCCATTTTATTCCACTAAAAACTACTCACAAAGAAGCAGATGTTGCTTATATTTTCATGAAGGAAGTGGCACGATTGCACAAAATTCCTAAAAAGATTGTCTGACAGAGACCCAAAATTCACCTCGAATTTATGGAAAGGATTATTCAAGGGATTCAAAATGAATCTTAACTTTAGTACAACTTATCATCCCGAGTCTGATGGACAGACAGAAAGAGTGAACATGGTGATAGAAGATATGTTGAGAATGTATGTGATGGATAAACCATCGGAATGGGAAGACTACCTACACTTGGTAAAATTTTCTTATAACAATGGGTATCAAGCATCATTTAAAATGATCCCACTTGAAGCACTTTATGGCAGTAGGTGCAATACTCCAATAAGTTGGGATAACCCAACTGATAGAACAACAGTCGGGCCAGAATTGCTCAAGGAGATGGAGGACCAAATGTTAAAAATTAAGCAGAATTTGAAAGTTTCTCAAGACAGCCAGAAAAGTTATGCTAATAAAAATAGAATCCATAGAGAATTCAAAGTGGGTTATCATTCTTTCCTGAAAGTGAAAGCTAACAGGAGCTCTCTGAAGCTAGGAAGTTTCTCCAAGTTAGCAACCAGATTTTGTGGACCATTTGAAATCCTAGAGAGGATTGGTCCAGTTGCTTATATGATTGTTGATCAAGATTTTATGAGTAGAATGCAATGAATACAAATTATTACCATATGCTTAACACAGAATAACATAGATACAGTAAAACTGGTTTTCTATTCAACAAGGAAATAAGATGAAACTGTAAAATCCAGTGGAAAACAAGCTTGCTGGAATGGTAGTAGCTTATCTCTGAGAAGAGATTTGACGGCTGCGCTCATTCGCAAGAAGATGATTATAGTGAGGATCTCAAGGCCTTTTTACAATAAATAAGAGTTTCAAATACCCTAAACATCCAAAAACCTAACCCTAGGAGATGAAGCTCCAAAAGTCATGTGGGCCCTGTTTGGGTAAGTCAGTACATCAACTTCCTGGGGTCGTAACTTTTGCATACAATCTTCATTTTAGGCGTATGATAGCCCATTGAAAATATCTATCTGAGGAATACAACAGTTGCACAAAATTTTTTGATGAAATTTTACAACCACAACATACCCCAAAAAACGTCGTTTAGGGCCTCAAAACAGCTCCGGAAGTTCAGGACCCGAAAAACTGCTAAAAATAGTAAATTATCAAAATTGCTAGAAAGTTGTTTTGAGCCATCTGGAAAAGGTGGGTGGACACTGATATCCACCTGGATCAATCCTTCATCCTTAGGAATCAATGGTCTCCATTGCGTTGAGTTCCCCCATCAGATGAGGAAATTTCTGTTGAATTTGGCCCCGGGTGAGCCACTTGCCTTAGTGCAGGAGCTACCCTGCTTTGACGACTCGATAAAGATGGATCCTTTGTTGTTGAGTTCCCTTGATATATGTGTCCACAATATTATCACTGGATGCCTATTTTATGCAGTCGGGGTTGATCTCTATTGGTGTTAGTTGTTTTTCTACGTCTAAGGTGTCCAATAATGGTGGGAAATAGGGTCGAAGGAGGTCCACGTTGAACACTGGGTGTAGGCCAAGGAAAGGAGGAATTTTGAGTGCAAAATCATTATCCCCCACAACCCTCGTGATGTTGTACAACCCATAATGAAGTGGGCGAAGCTTCCGATGGGGTCTTGTAAGGCATTCTTTCTGCAAGTGCAACCAAAATTTGTCGGCCACCTCAAACTTATGTGGAACCCGATGTTGATCATGGCGTTTCTTGTACTTGTCATTGGATTTCTGTAGGATATCCTAAACCTGTTGGCGGATGTGATGGATCCTCTCAATGAACCAGGTGGCTTTGTCAACCTTAGTTGGAGCAGGAGAGGAGTTGGTCGAGGTGACCGCAAGGGGAAGTGCACCATCTATGGGACCCAATGGTTGGAATCCCAACCCCACCTGAAAGGGGCTGTGGTCGGTTGAGCTATGTAGGGATCGGTTGTAGCTATGTTGGACATAGGTAAGACTCTCATCCCATGTATGAGGGTTCTTGGAATTATACATTCGCAGGATATGCACGATCATTAGATTTACGACCTCGGTTTGGCCATCTGTCTGGGGGTGGAAGGCCATGGATTTGGTGAGCTTGGTGTCCAGCAATGACCAGAGCCTTGACCAGAATGTGCTGAGAAATAGACTGTCCTGATCTAAGACATTGGTTTGTGGGATTCCAAAATGTACCCAAACTCGTTCAAAGAAGATCTTGGCAGTGGCTTTTGTTGTGATGCTCTTCTTGCAAGCAACCAGAATCGCCATCTTAGAAAAGCGATCGACAACCACAAAAACACAGTCATTTCCCCACTTGGTGGATGGGAGGCTTGACATGTAGTCCATTGAGGTGGATTCCCATGGTCTTTCAGGAGTAGGAAGAGGGGTGTACATGCCCTGTGTCTTAGTGGTTGGTTTGGCAATAGCACAGGCAGTGCAAGACCTGATATACTTGTTGACCTCCTGTCGAAGTTTCAACCAGTAGAAATGTTTTTGTAGCATCACCATTGTCTTTTCGATGCCGAAGTGCNCATTTCTACTGGTTGAAACTTCGACAGGAGGTCAACAAGTAGAAATGTTTTTGTAGCATCACCATTGTCTTTTCGATGCCGAAGTGCCTTGACACCTAGCTGTAGTGGGATTCCCAGATTAGCTTCACTCACTCACTTGAGGGAACACATATATGGCCCATATAACACAACAACCCATCCTGAAGATGGAAATTATCGACAACCGCCTTTGCACCCAACATTTGGTAGGTGGTGGAAAAGTTTGGGTCTGTCTCATAGAGTTGGGGCCATCCAGAGGTCTCATGGATGTAGGATTCTAGCATTGTGGTGAGTGTCGTGACTGGTGGTCTGCTAAGGCAATCAATGACGTGGTTGGTGCTTCTTGTTTTATACTTGATGTTGAGGTGGAATTGCTGCAAGTATGTGGACCACTTTTGATGGCGGTCATTCTGCAATTTTCCTTGTGTCTTCTTGAACTGCAATGGCTTATGATCAGTGTGGATGACTGTCTCCCTCCCAATAATGAAATGTCTCCACTGGCAGTAGGCTTTCACAATGGAGTACATTTCTTTCTCGTAATTAGGGTACTTACATACAACATATGATAGTGTCACACTATGATAGGCCACGGGGTGGTCATGCTGCATGAGAACAACACCCACATCATAGTCTGAAGCATCAATCTCAATCTCAAAGGGCTATTGTAGGTTTGGTAGTGAAATTACTCGGGATGAGCACAAGCATTGCTTCAAATCATCGAATACTTGTTGTTGGGTCTAGCCCCACAAAAATTTTACCTTACCACAACCACTGGTTATTTGGCTGAGGGCCCATGCAATATGGGAGAATTCCAACACAAACCTGTAGTAGAAATTGGCAAGGCCTAAGAAGCTTCGAAGCTCAGTGAGTGTGGTTGGGGCTGGCCAGTCACTGATGAATTGGATCTTGGCTGGATCCACATGTACGCCATGTTGATCAATGATGTATCCTAGGTAATGGACCCTGTCCATGCCGAAGGAGCATTTTTTCAAGTTGGCATATAGCTTGTGTTGTCGCAGGGTGTGCAAAACCTGTTGAATATGTTGCAAGTGTTCGACCCAAGTCTTGCTGTAAATGAGAATGTCATCAAGATACACCACTATAAAAGTATTGGTGAATGGTCGCAGGATATCGTCCATCATCCTCATGAAAGTGGCCGGAGCATTTGTCAGACCAAACAACATGACCAACCATTCAAAAAGGCCTTCCTTTGACTTGAAGGTAGTCTTCCATACATCTGTTTGTTCTATTGGGACCTGGTGGTAGCCATACTTTCGATCAATCTTACTGAAGTATTTGGCCCCCATGAGTTGATCAAGGAGGTCGTCTATTTAGGGAATCGGGTACCGGTTTTTTACTGTGATTTTATTTAGAGCCCGATAATCAATGAAAATTCGTCAGGTTCCATCTTTCTTCTATACCAGAACGATTGGGCTCCCGCGAGGTGATGTGATAGGAAGGATGTGCCCCTTGTGGAGAAATTCTTGGATCTGTTGCTTGATCTCCTCATTCTCTAACAGAGAGCGACGATAGACTGGCCCACTAGGAAGCGGTGCACTAGGGGTCAGATCGATGGGGTGCTTGACCTGGTAGTGCAGAGGTACCCCGGTAGGTGAGGAGAAGATATCCAAGTATTGTTCCATGACCTTATCTATTTTCTTTTGTTGTGTGGAGAGGTTAGCTGCAGAGACCCTAGATGTGGCTGTGATTTTTCTCTCATTTTGAGAGTGAATCATGAAGAAGACAAACTTCCCCGTATAAGAGATGACCTTCCTTCATTGCTTAACAGAGATCAAGGAAATAGCACTAGGTGGGACATCCTCGGGTATCCTATAAATTTTCCTGTTCAAAGTAACAATAACACTATGAGGCCTAGACTCATATACAACATGACGTTTCCATAAATAAGGTTGGCCCAAAAGAACATCACAAACTTCGAGAGGAGCAACATCACACAATACCTCGTCTTTGAAGGGCTTGATGTCGTATGATAGTCGACATTATTGGCTGACAGGGAGATCGCTTCCTTGGCGGAGACATCTAATGGTGTAGGGTTATGGGTGTAGCGATGTAGGCAGGGCCAACTGCTTGATGGCCTCTGCTGAGATGAGGTTCCTCTGTCTACCACTATCAACGATGAAGTACAGTGGGGTGCCTTTTACCCACATCTGTGAATGGACGAGGTTCTCCCCTTCTTCTTTCTCGTCTGGTTCACCATGTTGGATCTTGGTTGTAGAAACGATGGCACTAGGTTCCGCGTCAATGATCTGTCTTCCCCTTTCTGGTTTTGACTCAAAGTCAGAACCTGCATCTGATTCAAAGGCTTTCACTTCGGCCACCAGCGTATTCTTTGAGCGGCAGTTAACAGTGTTATCCCAAGGGATCTTATGGAAGTCACACCACTTCCTGGTATCTTTCTTTGTCTTTCCAATGTCCTTCTTTGCTTGCGGCTTGGAATGGTTGTCTTGATACTATCCATATTTTCTATGTTCTTTTTTTTGTGGGTTGGGGCCACCCTTTCCTGGATTTTGTTGTGAGGGGTTCCCTAGCCCAAATTGTCGCGTCTTTTGTTTGAGCTTCTGCTCAATTTTGATGACATATTGGTAGGCTGCGCCCAAGGATGAGATGTCCATAAATTCCATTTCAGTCTGGATGTATCTATGTAGAGCACCATGATACTTTAGCACCATATGTCTCTCTGAATCTTTGATACCTAGCTTGGTGTGCAAGGTATGGAATATATTTGTGAAATCTGGCACTGCTTGGTCTCTTTCTTGCCGCAATGTGGTCCATTTGGTATACAAGTCGTCATAACTTTCAATAGGGTAGTATTGTTCCTTAATAGCATCCCTGAAGGATTCCCAGGTGGTTGTGACTGTAAATAATGAGGGTTCCTCTATTTCCTTTTGCTCACAGAAATTTTCCCACCAATCTTTGACATGGGGAATGGATTTGAGGAGTGCAAAGGTAATATTTTCTCTATTCGAAAAGTTATGGACAAAGAAATTCCCTTCTAGTAGATTCAACCACTTGTCTACAACATATGTGTCTATCTGACCTTAAAATATAGGAATATCGAAGTTTATTTGTACCTTGAAGGGGGCGGTGCCTTTGCTCGAAGAAGATGTGTCGCCCATTGGTAGTTGCCGAAGGATTTGCACGAAATTATCCATCATCCCGTTCCTCTGTTGCATGAGGGCTTCCTCAATCAACAGTTTGAAAGGATCTCCTGTCCCATCATATTTCTTTTCTCCTTCCATGAGAGGTCGCTTGGGTGTGCGAGAGCTTTTGTCCTCAAGAGAAACAAGCTCGAGACCCAAATCATTGAACTCTGACCTCATTGGGGACATGCATTAAGATGACAAGGAGAAGACCGCTCTGATACCATTGAGCCAGATTTTATGAGAAGAACAAAATGACTACAGATTATTATGAGATTCTTAACACAAAATAACAAAGATACAGTAAAACTGGTTTTCTATTCAATAAGGAAATAAGCTGAAACTGTAAAATGCAGTGGAAAACAAGCTTGTTGGAATGGTGGCGGGTTATCTCTAAGAAAAGATGTGACAGATGAGCTCATTCACAAGAAGATGATTACAATGAGGCTCTCCAGGCCTTTTTACAATAAACATGAGTTTCAAAAACCCTAAACATCCAAAAGCCTAACCCTAGGAGATGAAGCGCCAAAATTCATGTGGGCCTTGTTTGGGTAAGTCAGTACATCAACTTCCCGGGGTCGTAACTTTTGCATACGATCTTCATTTTAGGCGTATGATAGCCCATTGGAAAGATCTATCTGGGGACTACAACAGTTGCACAAAATTTCATGATGAAATTTTTCAAACCGCAACATACCCAAAAAAACGTTGTTTAGGGCCTCAAAACAGCTCTGGAAGTTTAGGACCCGAAAAACTACTAAAAATAGTAAATTATCAAAATTGCTAGAAAGTTGTTTTGAACCAGCTGGAAAAGGTGGGTGGACAGCGATATCCACCTAGATCAATTGCATTGTCTGCATCTATGTCTGTTCATAATGTCTTCCATGTATCATTGCTAAAGAAATATATACCTGATGCTAATCATGTTATTGATTGGAATGTTATTCAGGTGGAGCAAGAAGGTGCTTTCCAAGTGCATCTGGTGCACATCCTAGATTGAAAAATCAAACAACTCCATAATCGAGCCATAGGGCTTGTAAAGGTCCAATGGACTTGGTACGGACCTAAAGATGCTACTTGGGAGCATGAGGATGCAATGCGAGCATAATACCCACATCGTTTTGAAGAATTTTGAGAATTGTGTTGTATATGGGTACATGATGCACTGAGGACAGTGCATAAATAAGGGGAGGGGATTGCAATATCCCTTGGAAGAACCCAAATGTAAATATAATCCAAGTATATTTAAGCTAGTGAGCTGTTTAGACATCATTTTTGTAATAAACCTTTCATGGCATGGTGTGCGCATATACTACGCAGTAAAGGGATGTAATGTGCACATTTATGAATGCTGCGCGCAGTAACTAAGGTGCATGCAACCTTAAAGACAGAGGATACCACACAAAGAAACTAAGGTGTACACAACCTTAAAGATAGAGGATAAAACGTGCAGTAACTAAGTGCACGCAATATTAAGGTTAGTGAACCTTTGTGTATATAATATGCATTATAGGTTGGTGAGCCAGTATTATAAGCTAGAATGCTTATGTCTTGGAATTAGGCCAGTGCACCTAGATGTTAAAGGGTCAATGCACCTACTTTGTACATGACTCATGATTAATATAAAATACATCACTGCGGATAGAACAACCATGATAAAAGAGATGGGGGACTGAACTTCATCAGTTAGGGAAAGGGAGGGCCAAAAGTCAAGGGAATATTATATTAATATTTCCTAAAACATAAAGTATGGTAATTACTTTACCCTAAGTTCTAAAGTTGGGGACAAGTGGAGAAAAGTAACTTCCGATAAGACAAGTGTCAAGTTGGGGACATGCATTCATATCATGGAGAAACTTAACTCAGGGGGGATATTTTTCTAACAGATACCTTACGAACGGGGGGAAGGGGAACCATCAAGCTGACCATCATTTTTGACAAAGAGTTCATAATGATTCCAAAACACACTCAGTTATCCAGTCAATGACTCCATGACCATTTCACTCATACATTCTATTCTCCTTGAGACATCCATTCCACCTTTCCAAAGCATGTTTCCCCATCCTTTTTGGTTGGTGTACCTGGTTAGCTTAGAGTGGGATTGAAGAATCGGGTTGTCAGGCCCGGGAGCAGTTCTTTGAGTGAGAGAATTGTTGGGGATTGATTTCCATAGGTGATAAACTACAACTATAACACTCTGAGACTTCCGGTCTGGCCTGTTGTTGAAGCCCTAGAAGGGAAGTGGGGGAAACCGAGGGACTATTGAGCAGAGAAGGGGCACACTTCCTTGGGTGTGACATGCATGTGGGGAGAGAGAGGCTATAGTCTATTAGTTGAGTGAGAACCTGAGACAGAGTCTTTCCTGTTGTCCATGAGCCTTAGCCTGGATAGGAATCCCCTTACCCTGGGTGGAGTTTAGTCCCAGCTCGGGGGTGATTCGTTGTTGAGAGTGATGAACAATGTAGTCTATGGCTGGGAGGTTTGTGGACGGTTTGTAAGCAGTTGGTGATAGTCTTTCTAAGATAAGTACCAATTGTATGATATATGGATATGTTGTTTTGTTATTTACATGCCTATGTTACAATTTTATCATATATGTGACTATGATTGCTTGTGTGCTTATGGGTAATTTCTTGTAAATGATGCATATCAGTAATTACTGTTAATTTAATATAAAAGTCGTATGTTATAGAAATTATTTGTTTGTTTATGTTTAGATGTAAAGCTTTTGCGAGCGTGCTGTATGTATATGTTTTAGTTGCATGCAGTCTAAAGAGTAAATTTAGGTGGCATTGCTTAGTTGACTACTGGGTATGCTATTGTATGTTCCGCAATATGGGAACGAAAGATGTTTCCTAGAGTAGCATGGCCCGGCCTGATGACTGGGAATGTTACCAACTAGCATCAGAGCATGAGTGGTTTCTATGGAGTGGCGTACCCTGACCTCAGGTTGGTCGAGGGGGATCGTTACAGAACCAACTCACAGTTCTTAAGTTATTTTGAGTTGTAGCTTATTTACTTGGATAATTCAAGGACACTTTCCCTAAATGGTCCCGAGGGAAAAAATGCAACACAAGACTAGGAACATCATGATATTAGTTGGAATAAGTGAGTTTCATTGGGTACATCATCCCAAGTACTCATCGAAGTTGAATACAATAGATCTCATGATTTGACCCGTAGATCCAAATCCAACACTTTAATACATGTGCAAACAAGCTCATCCAAAATATTTTATTATTCATGCTTGTATGCTTAAGGACTTATGGAGAAGGGTGTCATTAACATTGTCCTATGAAGATGAATCCAAGGAATCAAACTTCTCATGGAAATGACTCATGGTTCTCGAGTTGTTTCAAGTTGTAGATTGCTTGTGTGGACAATTTAGGGGCACTTTTCCTAGATGGTCCCATGGAAAAATAAATGAAAATAGAAACTTGGAACAACATACCATTAGTTGTAGCTAGTGAGTTTCATTGTAACCATTTTCCTTGTGAGGTCATTGAGGTTGGAGACAAGAGACCTTGTGATTGACAATTGACATTTAAAAAAAAAAATACCTACATGATGTCGGGATTGCGACATATGGTAACATCACTCCCATGGCACACACGTTGGAGATATATAGTGGTTTGTCGGTTGAGTGACATTACCATACGTCGAAATTGTGATGTATGGTAACGTCGCTCCCATGGAACACACATCGGAGATAAATAACTGATCTTCAGTTGCGCGACGTTACCATACGCCTATATTACGACATATGGTAACATCTCTCCCATAATGTCCATGTAGTGGAGACCAATGAAATGGGACATGGAATTTCGATGTCTCTAACATCACTGTAGCGACGACTATATGGGGTTTGGACAGTCAAATCCGAGATGACACATGTCCTCATCAAGCATCGCAATAGAGACGATAGCTATGGTATCGGAAAAATGACATCATGTGAAACAACGTTTGAGGGGGTCCATTATTTTTCGTTCTCCCGACAATATAAAGTGGCAATTGTGTTGAATGCATCATCGAAATTTGACCAAAATGTACTAGTGATAACTTTGTCTCCAAAATAGACTCTATGATATCACTGTGCAAAAAGTATTGTAACTCTTATCACTCTCTATATATC
>JASDQU010373835.1:59599-73047 GCA_032191745.1 Picea mariana | reverse complement strand
TGGGTACATTCCCTTCCTGTGCATAGTCCAGGATATTTTTAAACACTTCATCTACCCGTTGCTCTATCTTCTCTATGTGTTGCTTTATGTCTTCCTTTTCAACCTACACCTGGTTGAGTGTTATATCTATTTTCTCACTTACTTGCTTAACCAATTGTAGATCTGTCACATCTACTCGGGCCCTTGATTGAATCACTTGTGCAACACTGACTTGCAGTTTATATAGCATCTTTTTTAGGACCTTGGGTAGTTTCAAGTCCAACTGATCTATGTCCTTCAACTACGTATGCATTGTCTCCTCATCCATCTGCAACATGTCCTAAGTGATAGGAAAATTTTCATTCCCCGACGCTATGATTTGGATTTTCTCCTGGGTTGGAACTGTCTTTTTATAAGTAGTTTGTTGTTGTAGAGAATGTTCCTTCTATTGTGTAGTAGTAAGCTATAGTTTTTCTAGTATCTCTTTAACCTCTGTCAACTTATTTATTATCGCTTCCCTTTGCTTCTCATCATCATCCCATGAATCTTTATGGGTGTTATATATGCACTAAAAGGACACTAAACTACCCTCAATTAAATTTTCAACCTGGGGTAGGTAAACTTAGAGTTGTAGAAAAATATATGCCAAAGGTAGAAGGCGGGTAGGATTATGGTCTAGCTAAGGAAGGTATCTATCTAAGGCTAATATACTCAAGAAAAACTATCTAATGAGGAAACCCTCTTAAGCAATTGGAAACTAGGTAACCTAAGTATTCTTTGGGCCAAGGATCGATGGATAGTTCTAAGAAAGTAAGTAAAAACCCTATGTAAAGGAAACTAGTTCAATAGTAAGCAAAGGCAAACTACTAAGCATAATAAGAAAATGACGAAAGCAAACTATTTTAACTTGCCAACCTACATTCAATGAGCAACTACCCTATGAAAGAAAATAAATAAAAAAGTAAGCAAAAGCACCTATCTAACCTATTAAAGAAAACAAACAAGTAAGCAAAGACACCTAACTAACCTACTAAAGAAAAAGACAAGTAAGCAAAGACAACTATCTAACCTACTAAAGCAAAAACTTCTCATTGAACAACTATCTAGCTTAAGAGGCAAGTGAACTAAATTCCTAATGCAAAACTATTTCTAATGCGTGAAAGGAAATTTAAATGCTCAATGCAATGCATGAAATGAAATCTATTTTATTTAAAGCAAGAAGAACTATCAACTAATTCTTGATCTATAATAAGCAAACTATCATCTAATCTATCAAAACAAAGTCTATCTATCTACAACAACAATACAACTATATTCTAATCTATGAAAGCAAGAAACTATATCTATGAAAGAGGGAAAACTATTTCTTTAAACCTATGACAACTCAAATATAATGCTGGTGGTTGTGTGAATGTCTCTGATGTCGGATGATATCTCGATGACACTTAACAACAAAGGACAACTCAAGTGGTATAAGCTCAACACTAATTTCAATGGCAAAATGAAAAGTATGGATTTAAACAATCTAAGGAGAGTTTAGACATGATAAAAAGAATGTTAAATACCATGTATATTCATGTATAAACCATTAACATCATAACACGAATCATCATTATACTTCTACACTATGTAAGCAAAATTAGATTTAACCATTAACTAAGAAATATAATTGCATTTTAATTATAGGAAAGGAAATTGCGTAAAATGAAACTATGCTATGTCTATTCTACTATTCAAACTGCAATAAGGAAATGATTAACTATTCAAGCTGAAATGAAATCTATACATCCATCAAAATCCCTGTCAAAGAAAACCCAAATAAAATCTCTATTCCATTCTAATTAAAACTCTGTTTTAAAATTCTGTTTTAAAGTCTAACTAATCTATTTCAGCATACATAAATTCTAATCTATTATTTAATCACACGGTGGTTAGTGGCTTAAGCTTAAGCTTTTTAATAATAACTAAGAACTCATTGCATACTAACAAAACTCCTTCATATTAACCTGCAAAAGGAAACTAACACAATTAAACTACTACAACAAACTAATTAACATAATAAAAATGCATGTACAAGAAAATGAAGAAAACAACTAAACTATGAAATACATAAACAACAGAAAGACAGTAACCAGACTGCTGGTGAGCCCCCCAGGAATTCGTGGCTACTTCCTAAAATCCAACCATGAATTCAACAACTTGAATTCACCATGAAAACTCAAAAACGTATTTCTGGCATAATTTGGCAATGTAAAAACTCAAAACAGAGAAAAAGCAAATTTTGTCTCTAATACACTGGCTCTTCTACTTGGTTAACAATCTTATGATCATCCCAGTGGTATTTATAATGATTACATGCCAAGTAGTCGACCACAGGAGGTTCAAACCACTTCTAAAATTGGCAATTGTCATTAATGGTGCCCTAACTGCCGAAACAGAGCGAGCCAATAATCACCCACCATAACAACCCAAAATTGAGTTATCAAGAGTTCAGTAGTTGGAGGGGATAAGCACGAACAAAACCCACATTTCCTATTTTCCCATCACCGGCCGCCAATGCCATAACCGCCAAGTCACCCTACGTTTTTGTGTAGGACGGAGTGTCGGATCGAGTACTGGAACGAGTATCGAATGTCGAATTGAGAACCACGAACTTCTCTTAATCCATTCACAATTTCAGGAAACGGCCCATGAAAGACCTAATTGGACATACTGCGCACAAAACCCATGTTCCATATTTTTTAGATTCCACTTCATCCTCCCAAAAAATAATGTTTAAGTTTGTTGCCTGTAATACTGCCGGATGAAGTACTGGACGGAGTGCTGGATGGAAAAACGCCTTGTGATTTTTCCCTGTAACACCACAAAACATGAATCATATCCTTGGAAGTGTGAAAACATGATAAATTATGCTCGATACAATCATTAAACATGAATCATGGGTACCTTATGTTGATCATACCGTTTTATCACAAAATTCTTCAAAATGGTCCTTCAAAAGATGAAAAACACATATGTACATGTGGAAAAAGTGCATAATAACCGTCATAGAAGTGATCATGTCTCAAGCCCAACATTACCCCCACACCTAAGATTTTTAAGGTCCCACTACAAACAAAAATAAATTGCTCTTCATGACTAAACTTGCGAAGGAGGGAGTGGATTAACTTTAGAAGCTTCTCCCTCTTGCCCGGGGGATTTTGACTTAGGTTTTTTGTGATGTTTCAATTGCATCCAGAGACTATTATTGGTTATATTCATATCATCAACCTAACGTTGTAGAAAATTCATCTTGGCTTGTAGGACAACGTTATCATGGCGTAAATGACAACTCAGTGTTTCATGCTCTCTAAGTTTACACTGGAGGGTTGGGAGTTTTTGGAGGCTGTTGATGACATGTGAGGAAGACTTGAGATGTATATTATACCCTTGATCCTTTAAACCATGCAAAATAACAAGTTTACCTCTACAAAATTAGTTCCAAGAGTGACTTCCCATAAGCGCAACAATTCTGGCCTAGCGAACTTGTGAAAAATAGGTATCAAAGTGACACCTGTAACTACAAGAAAGTAAAACCTGTGTAAAAATTGAGAGAGGATTTTGTTTTTGAATATATTATTGACAAGAACATCTCTTGGTTTTCAAAAATTCATTTTCAATTGTTAGGAAATCACGCCAAGAAAACATGACTAAAACAGGAAAAACATAGTGTTTTATTTCCTGAAAAACTAGGCCTCTAAGAGAATTGAATATATCCAAAATCATAACGTATATTTAGAAACTAAGAGAGGTTATTTTTTTCTAATATGTCCTAAATAAAAACCTCTCTTGGTTTTCAAAAATTCACTTTCAGTTGTTAGGAAAACACAAAATGAAAATATGATGAAAACAGGAAAAACAAAGTGTTTTATTTTCTGAGAGTATAGGTCTCTAAGATGATAGAATATATCGCGGACCATAAATTATATTCAAAAAATGAGAGAGGTTATTGTTTTTTGGTATTTTATGAACACAAACCTCCTACGAGTTGAAAAATTACTTTCTCATTGGCTCATAATCCCAACTTGAAGTTGGTTACTCAAAAATTGCAGAAGTACAATGTGGTCTTTGAGAGGGATTTTGGAGGCCTTTCCAGAGGATTTTTGGGCTGAGAGTGGTATGGTTGGAAATTTTATAATAATTTTTTCTTAATGGAACCATCAAGAACTGCAAATTCCTTCTCCAAACCTCTGAAAAACTGACTTGAAGCCAAACTATCCAAATGTGCAGAAAACCCTCCTATGGCATTTGTATTTAGGGAATTTATCTCAAATGATAACACCTGTGCATAAAATGGAGGTTTTTGTTTCTTGGTCTATTATTGAAAAAAACCTCTTTCACTTTTGTCAAATTCATCCTCCTTAATTTAGAAATCAATTTTGATGTAAATCTTTGACCAAGACAATCATTTGAAAATTAATGACAAGGAATGATGACATGACCATGATGAAACTTTATGACTTTGGATGAGTGGAGGGAGTAGTAAGGACACCTAGGCAGACCAATGACCATTTTACAACCAAGAGATGTCAAATTGTATTTGAGAATTTTATTTTGAAAATATAACAATTTGACCTAATAACACTATCAATCACATGAAAGAGAAAACTTGATCACGGATGACTGACAGACTGACAAATACTAACAAAAGGCTTGGTTTGTACTGGTAGGCATGGTGAATTAGGAGAATTGTTATTTCCTTTCATCGATCTGTAACAATTCAAACAATTGTTCCTCTTTTCATAAGCTTGTAATACAGATGGCAGTAAGTATTTAGCAATTGTTATTGCTTTGTATTTGTCACAGCTTTGTATTTGTCACAAAGAGTAGTTAAGTATAAAAAAATGCACATCAAGCTTATAACACACATAATGATGTCAGCAGTATATAATTTAGCATACCAATACAAACAACTGCTAATATAATATCCCAAGACATTGTAAAAGGACAATATGAAAGAATTTTGACAGAAATCCTACTTCCTCTTCTTATGGGTTTGCTATACAAATGGGCAATGCTTAGCATTTTTAACTCAAGAAAAATCCCCCCAGACCGAAGATATGGCACGTCCTCGTGCCATGAATTAGAAATAGGCTTCTTGGTCTTCTTTCTTGATGAGGTTGCAGGGGTATCAACAAGTTTCTTGGACTTTTGGTATGATAAAGGAATAGCTTGAGTATGAGCGTTTGGGTGGAGTAACAGTCCCTAGATCAAGAGTCTTCTTGATAGTCTTGATTGTAAGATGAAGGTTTGCAAATTGATAAATGAACTCATCCCACGCTTTCACCTATTTTTCCAACTCGGCTAAGACAAGTAGTTTGATAAGGTCGTGGTAAAATAGGTTGTTATGGGGATTGGTTACATCCTTCTTCACTTGGGAAGACATCTTCTCAAGACTCTTTAAGAAGTAAAAGGGAAAGTTACAATGGCTTATGGAACTAAAAGTGAGCTAATAATCGAAATTGATAGGCTTTAAAGACATAATATCTACCTTCACATGTAATCAAGCTGGTGATGACTATGAGAGGGTTGATTAGCTCCTCTTTTATCCACTCCTTGGAGTATCCCTTAGCTCCAAAGATGTTTTGAAATTCAGTTTTGAAAACCCTGTTATAGCTTGCTCTTGGCAACTGGTGGTGTTTAAATCAACGATCTCCAACTCTTGGGATCTGTGTGGCTGAGGTAATTGATTCCTCAGAGGCCACGAACATAGTGAATAGGAGTTGAGGTAGGCTAAGAGTGTTCCATTATTGTTGATTTTACCACCATGCTCACTCAATCCACTTGCATAGAACATGTAATGTCAAACCTACAATGAACAACTTGTAACAAAAATGTAACAATTTATAGCACACAGGAGTTTAACACTTCAAAATAAAATGACTGGTGTTGTAATAACCTATATCATGAAAACAATACATGAATTTTTACAAAGATTTATTTCTTCTAGGCAATGTTATCATTTTTCAACTCATGAACCCCTCCCCCATACCTAAGTATTATGACACCTCACAATAAAAAATATAGGAAACCAGTCAGTTCTCCCGATAGCTGAAGATTTACAATTTGTAAAGTGTAAAGATAAATTTCACAGATTGGTCTGATGAGACGGTTAGAAGATGGCCCCACCTATAGGATAAGAGATCCTATATATATATAAGAAGGGGTAGGCAAGAGAGTTTCAAGATAGTCTCAGATTTAGTTCCCAATGGCAAGTTTATGGAGGTCATTAACCTTAGCTTAATCATACATACTTCATGTCATCTTTGTCTACAAGTAATGTCGTACATCAGGACAAGTTTAAATTTATTATTTAATTTTTGTCATATTACCATCATCTCTAGGTAGAATGCCCTGCTACCAGAAAGCATGTTCAGTACTTTGACGGGTTTACCTAGTCATACCATAGGCCGGTACCCGCTGCCAGTAGACCTATTCAATATCCCAGTGGGTTATCCTCTTAAACCGTCAAAGACTGGCCCTCCATCTTTTAAGATTTTAGTATAATATTGCTTATGCAAGAAGATGGGGGAACGACTCTGAAACAACTTTTTCTTTCTCTTCTTTTTCAATTGGGATGGTATTTATGTTAGAGGATGACTTTTTGTTATATTACTTAGTGATTGTCCCGATGTAAAGGGTACTTAATCATATGTGGCCTATCTAAAGATATGATATAATCAAGCTATTTAGTGTGTAGTGGATGGTACCATTGAGAAAGAATAGAAAGGTATCTCTAGGCTCAACTTACTTTCGTCCTTTGTAGTTATTGTGATGTTTCCTTGACTAACTGCTAATTAGACCTCCTTGTTATTCTTTGATAAAGACACTTGACTCACTTACTCAGGTTTCTTGGAAAAACTGTACGAGAGACCTCTAATCTTGATGATTACGATGTCACTTTCTTATATAGTGGTGAAGGTTCAAGAGCAACTGCTATTTAAGATTCCTTGATAAAAATAATATTAAAGTCTTTGCAAAAACATGGCTAATTACAACAAGTCATTATTAATTTGATGCTTAGCAGACAACAAGGTTCAAGTATAAAAATGTTTTGAAGAAAAATTCTTCTTTTATATCTCCTTAAAACTATATACTCCTAGTGAAATAAATACCTACGGAGATCTCTAAAACTGTTTACAAAAATCACACTCTAAAATATAATAAACTAATTAGATCAATGAGATCAAGTCATAGGAATGTGTATCTCATATTTCTCTTATTAAAAGAAAATATAAAATAAGGTTGCATTAGACTTCTAAGCTAAACTAACAACATCCATCTTTTATTTACTATCCTACCCTATCTAAAAACGAAAAGAAAAAAAATATGTATTCAAGTGTAAGAACTCTTCCAATGTAACCATGTGCGAGGAAGATAAGAAACATACTCATATCCATGTATGAAAAAATTACCGTAGTGATTACCTGGATATGAAGAACCAACCAGCCTACTTGTTTGGGCATCATAAGGCATTGAAGAAGAGAATAGTATTGTGGCCTGATGACCTCTTGAAACCAAATTTCAATGTAATCATGATGTTTATCAATATTTATTTCTATTCTCTCCTTCGTCATGCTATGCAAATCCTCTTCTTCTAGATGATTGATTTCTGAAGTACATAAAGGATCTAATGAGATGGATGTTGAGAACTCCTCAATATCAGGTCTTAATGATCTCTCTCCACTAGGTGTAGTCCATACTTTCTCAGTTTCCTTCACATTTTGGAAATGAAAATCATTTTGTAGCTCATAGGACCTTGATTCTTCGAATATTTTTGGAGAGGTAGACAAGTTCTTGGCTATTGTCAAGATGCGTTCTTTTTTAAAAGAACAAATCCCGACTGCTGCTAGGATTTGAGAAAGTTCCCTCAAGCTAATGGTTTCTTCTGAATTCATCTTGTCATTTGATAAAAATTGGTTCACATAAAGATGATGTCAACAAAGTTAGGATCTCCTGATGGTGGTAAGAAAACAAAGGTTGTATTGTTTGGTTCCACAGAAGGATTGAGTGGTCTTGCCTCCTGTCCCACTATTACTGATGCTTCAATTTCTTGTTCTATATTGCTCCCTGTTTTAGTCTCTTTAGAGACTACTTTAGCTCTTTGGGTTGAGCTAACTCCTATTTTTTGGTATCAGTCTGTGGAGTTTATGAGTGGAACGTTCCTTCCCCCAAAGAGATCGGAAAGAACCTTAGTTGAAAGGTATGATTTTGATTTAATGTATCTACTTTGTGGGCCTCTAGGCCTATTCATCAAAGAAAGTAAAGACAAAAGAGAAAAGCTATCATCTGGTTTCTAGGTCTATTTCATGAAAGTAAAAAAAAACAAAAAGAAAAAATACCATTGGGTTTGGGGCAACTTGCTATAGAAAATGCACAGGTTCTTACCTCTCGTCTTAAATCTCCCCTGCCACCAATCTAATGCTAAGGTATAAGGATGATCTATTTCCTAACTACTTATTACCTTGAGACAACTCCGCGACAACGGTGCCAAAAATGATGGGTGTTATATATGCACTAAAAAGACACTAAACTACCCTAAATTAAATTGTCAACCTGGGGTAAGTAAACTTAGAGTTGTATAAAAATATATGCCAAAGGTAGAAGGTGGGTAGGAGTATGGTCTAGCTAAGGAAGGTAGCTATTTAAGGCTAATCTACTCAAGCAAAACTATCTAATGAGAAAACCATATTAAGCAATTGGAAACTAGGTAACCTAAGTATTATTTGGGCCAAGGATCCATGGACAGTTATAAGAAAGAAAGTAAAAACCCTATGTAAAGCAAACTAGTTCAACAGTAAGCAAAGGCAAACTACTAAGCATAATAAGCAAATGATGAAAGAAAACTATTTTAACTTGCCAACCTACATTCAATGAACAACTACCCTATGAAAGCAAATAAATAAACAAGTAAGCAAAAGCACATATCTAACCTATTAAAGCAAATAGACAAGTAAGAAAAGACACCTAACTAACCTACTAAAGAAAAAGACAAGTAAGAAAAGACAACTATCTAACCTACTAAAGCAAAAACTTCTCATTGAACAACTATCTAGCTTAAGAGGCAAGTGAACTAAATGCCTAATGAAAAACTATTTCTAATGCGTGAAAGGAAATTTAAATGCTCAATCCAATGCATGAAATGAAATCTATTTTATTGAAAGAAAGAAGAACTATCAACTAATTCTTGATCTATAATAAGCACACTGTCATCTAATCTATCAAAACAAAGTCTATCTATCTACAGCAACAATACAAGTATATTCTAATCTATGAAAGCAAGAAACTATACCTATGAAAGTGGGAAAACTATTTCTTTTAACCTATGACAACTCAAATATAATGTTTGTGGTTGTGTGAATGTCTCCAGTGTCAGATGATATCTTGATGACACTTAACAATAAAGGACAACTCAAGTGGTATAAGCTCAACACTAATTTCAATGGCAAAATGAAAAGTATGGATTTAAACAATCCAAGGAGAGTTTAGCCATGATAAAAACAATGTTAAATACCCTATATATTCATGTATAAACCATTAACATCATAGCGAGATCATCATTATACTTCCACACTATATAAGCAAAATTAGTTTTAACCATTAACTAAGAAATGTAATTGCATTTTAATTCTAGGAAAGGAAATCGCGTAAAATGAAACTATGCTATGTCTATTCTACTATTCAAACTGAAATAAGGAAATGATTAACTATTCAAACTGAAATGAAATCTATACATACATCAAAATCGTTGTCAAAGAAAACCCAAATAAAAACTCTATTCCATTCTAATTAAAACTCTGTTTTAAAATTTTGTTTTAAACTCTAACTAATCTATTTCAGCATACATAAATTCTAATCTATTATTTAACCACACAAAGGTTAGTGGCTTAAGCTTAAGCTTGTCTATACTAACTAAGAACTCATTGCATACTAACAAAACTCCTTCATATTAACCTGCAAAAGGAAACTAACACAATTAAACTATAACAACAAACTAATTAACATAATAAAAATGCATGTACAGGAAAATGAAGAAAACAACTAAACTATGAAATACATAAACAACAAAAAGACAATAACCAAACTGTTGGTGATCCCCCCAGCAAGTCGTGGCTACTTCCTAAAATCCAACCACGAATTCAACAACTCGAATTCACCATGAAAACTCAAAAATGTATTTATGGCATAATCTGGCAATGTAAAAATTCAAAACAGAGAAAAAATGAATTTGTCTCTAATACACTGGCTCTTCTACTTGGTTAACAATCTTATGATCATCCTAGTGGTATTTATAATGTTTACATGCGAAGTAGTTGACCACAGGAGGTTCAAACCACTTCTAAAATTGGAAAATTTCATTAATGGTGCCCTAACTCCCGAAACAGAGTGAGTCAATAATCACCCACCATAACAACCCAAAATTGAGTTGTCAAGAGTTCAGTAGCGGGAGGGGATAAGCACAAACAAAACCCACGTTTCTGATTTTCTCATCACTGACCGCCAATTCCATAACCGCCAAGTCACCCTATGTTTTTGTGTAGGACAGAGTTGTTGGACAACTAAGAGGGGGGGTGAATCAGTTGTTACCGTTCTTAAACAATTATGCTTCTTTTAAATTCTTTACAAGGCACTCAATGATAATCACAATAATGCAGAGAAAAAAGCAATGGCACATTCAACATCAGCCACATATATGATATACATAGAGACAAATATTTCCTAAGGAAACCCATAAAGAGTAAAAACCTCTTCTTCTTTATATGATAAGTATTATTTACATTATTTGCATTATCATACATATGAGCACCAACTCATTGTGAGGCTACAACCTCTGTTTTTGCAAGCTGCAAGTTGCTGAGAGCACCAACTCTCTGTTTTCTCTAGCACCCACTAGAAGGAAGCACCAACTCTCTGGTTTCTCTAGCACCAACTAGAAGGAAGCACCAACTCCCTGGTTTCTCTAGCACCAACTAGAAGGAAGCTACAACTCCCTATGTTCAAGCACCCACTTGAACCTCTGAGGAAACCCGTCCTCCCTAGCACCTCCCTACCGCCCTGATGAATGAATATGTGTTACTGAAACTTATTACAGTGATATAATGTTCAACAATAGCTTACCAGTCTCATCACTGTTCTGCAAGGTTTCACTACTCTATCTTCCTCACTGTCTTCCTGCACGCATCAATTTCACTTTCTGTTCTTCTGCCTGTTGCACTCTCTGCGCAATTCCCCTTCCATGCACCTTTTGTCTTCTGTCCATTTCAGCTGCTGCACTCCACCTCCTTCTTCACACATGCATCACTCACAACAACAAAAACACCATCTCTTATTTTCTCCACATTCTTACACTCCCTGTGCATCTTGTGCATGCTCTCTATGCAATGGTTCTACATCCTCTGCATGTCGAGTGCTCTGCCTTTTCATCATTGCAACTCTTCAGCTTCTCTATTTGTTAAGCCCATATGTCCATCATCATTGGGTGTCGTGATCAAATTCCTTTGCATCACCATCACTTGAGATTCTTCATCTTCTATTGCCATCGACCTCAACCTCTTTGTCGCAGTTAATGACTCCAATGCTCTTCCAACTGTCAATAGCCTCCATGAATAGTCTTTTCTCCTACTGGCATATTCCTTGTGACCCTTCAGTTCCTTTGGAAATCACACAGAATTCTCTTCGAGTCCTCTGGAAGAAACCATCAATGGTTTCTAGCAGTTACACTCAGAAGTGCTACAGTAGCCCTCCGATCTTCCTCAGTTTCATTTGCACCGTTGGATTAACTTCTCTAAATCTTGCGTTCATTTCGGCATTCTGCTCTTCGACATTTATGGATCAGCGTGGTGGAGGATTTTATTACTCTCCATTTCCTGACTCCCGAAACTCTGAAAAGGAGCTTGTCTTCACTAACTCCTTCCCCCATCTTCCACCGATGTGACCTTGGGCTGAGCCTAAACTTGTTTCGTATTTTGGAAATACATAAATCCTGTTGTTAGGTTTCTCAAATTTCCAAGTCACAGTCCCCGAAACTCCAAAACAAGAGCTTAACGCTTCGATAATGTGACCAATGGCTGTGACCACAGCCTTAGTCGAAACTGCATTTTGCAATTTCGCGTTTCGGCATTTCGGTACTTCGGCACTCTTGGTCGTGAAGTGTTTTGACACTTCAACTCCCGGTATCTGAATCCCCGAAATGGAGTCAAATCAACAGTTCGGTACTCCCACGTTTTTCATTTTGGCAAATTGACATTTCGGTATTCCTGTGGTGAAAGACCTTGACATCTCCAACTCCCAGTATCCGAACCTCCGGTATGTAGTCTGTGACATTTCACGACTTCGGGTTTCATGATTTTGGGACTCCTATGATGAAGAGTCTTCACTCTGGACTCCTCTTACTTCTGGTATCCGAAACTCTGGTATGGAATCTTTATCATTTCACGACTTCGGGTTTCACGACTTCGAGACTCTTTATGATGAGAGTCTGTCATTTCCATCTCCCGGTATCCGAAATCCTGGTATCCAATACTTCCAAATGGAGTCGGATCAATGGTCCATGATCTCCTTGAACCGATGGCTCAGATCCTTTTTCCATTTCGCATTTCATGATTTTAGGACTCCTGGTGATGAGAGTCTCTGACATCTCCATCTCCTGGTAACCAAAATCCCAATATTCAATACTTCAAGTGGTGCACCTGTTTCACAATTTCAGGGTTTCACATTTCGCGACTTCAGGACTCCTGTGTTGGAGAGTCTCGACTCTTGACTTCTCCATCTCTCGGTAACCGAAACTTCGAAATGGAGTCTTCATTGAGGTGCCTGTTTTGTATTTTTTGGGGTTTCACATGTCACCTTGGTCGTTAAAGAGTGTGTAGGTTCTCCTGGATCCAATGCCAGTCAGACCTCTGGCTCATATCTGACGTTCATAAGGAAATCTCAATGAGATCCATCGTTGCATACTTTGATCTTGTTGAGATTTCTCTGCATCATCTTCCCAAAAGACTTCTGGAGCCCGCCTGACACATCCTTCCTGTACTCAAGCCATCATCATTGTTGTACTTTCCATCAATGACAAGCATACACTACCTGTAAAACATGCCAACAATCTCCCCCTTTAGCATTGATAGCAACAAAAGGCACCCAGACCTGTTATTTTCTCCCCCTTTGACATCAATGTCAAAGAAAACATGCTCCCCCTGAGTTGTTGCAGTATTCTTAGGAGGTGTCAGATATGCAATCAATACAAGACTCCCCCTAACAAGATGGACTCTCTTAGGTGTGAGGCGGGATGACACCCAACTTATGTTGAAAATATTCAAAAGGGGTCTTAGCTAGGGGTTTAGTAAATATGTCTACTATTTGTTCTATCATTGGAATGTACTGAACATGAACAACCTGATTGGTGACCTGCTCTCTCAGAAAATGGTATTTTATGG
>JASDQU010373835.1:30183-40558 GCA_032191745.1 Picea mariana | reverse complement strand
CATGTAGACATGCATTATTCAAATTACTCAATTATACACGGATCCTTATTCCCCATTGCTTCTTGTCCTACACTACCATAGGGATAATCCACTCAAATTCTTCCACATGTTCTATTACACTAGCCCCTGACATTTTATCAATCTCTTCCTTCACTTTCTTATTATACACTAGATTCAACCTGTAAGTTCTTTGTCTTATTGGTCTGGCATCTAGTTTCAAATGGATATTCATTTCTCCAAGTTCCCCTGCTACCCCTTTCATCTTTGAAAATGTCATTGGAAACAAATCACTATACTCGTGCAGTAAATCTGTTATTCTTTCCACTGTCTAGTTATCCCAATAGTCACCAATACTTGAAATCTTTGGATTTTATTTTTTTTCAAATATTTACCTTCTTTATCTTTAGTGGTGGAGAAAAATATTTTGACTATAACTGTGGACCTTCTACTTCTCTTTACCATTCAACTTATGTAATCTGAATATCGCATGGGTTTTCTTCTGCTGGGTCATCTTCTGCGACATGGTAACAATGTAGCAATTCTCTGACTGTCTGTCGATTCAGACTCTAATAGGCTGTGACAATTTAAAATTCAGGTTCTTCAAATATCCTCTCTTTAACCAACTTCAATGTTGTATCTATCTCTGGATTCTCATGTTCAAATGAAAAGGTGATCACAAAATTCTTTTGCAACTCTTCCCAATTTGCGATATGGTCATTCCTATAGTGGTAACAATATCCATTGAGTTATGCATCTTTCTATATGTTCTTTGGGTTTTCATATTCCATCATATTTCACCAGATATTTCTTCTCTTTTTCTGCACCAAATCTGATGCGCAATAACCTCTTGCATTGATATCAGTTATTGATCTTCTCTTTGTGAGTACCCCACCAATGTGCATGTGTTTCTTTTAAGGAATTATCCAAAACTAATAACCTCTGATTCTCCAAAAATTCTAACTCAAAATTTCTTAAAAAATATTCTAAATTATTCTGACCATAAAAAGTTGGAGGTTCTCTTACCTATGTGCCAACCCATGTTAGTGTGTGCTTCATCCTTGCACATATTCTGGTAGATAACTCACGTAAGCGTTGTTTCCAGTTCTCTAGTCCTGTGTCAAAATATAAACCATAAGAACTAATGTTTCTTCAGCTAAGAATTCCATCTATTGTTGGGTTGATGTAATATTCCTCTCACGCGGTGGTTCTATACAATTGATTTATCTCTTCTGTGATGAAATTTTCTATCCCTGGTTTAACATATCTTCCACCTTCTGAGGGATCCAGTGGTGCAATGACTATGTATTCTCTTGATTCAAGTATCATTTTCCTGGTCTTCAAGTTTATTATAACCTTATTATCAAATTCCCAATCCAGTCCCAATAATGTTGGATAAGGTGTATAATTATCCACTATATAAATCACTTCAAAGTCTGCCATAGTGCGCACACCATCTAAATCCACTGGTATGCCTTTCAATATACCAATTGGTATCACCCTATGTTTATTTTCTAGCTTCAATTGAATAGGTGAAAATCCCAATGTAGGTTCCCCCATGGCTTTCCATGTCTTCTTCAGACCCCAAGTCCAATATGATGTCACCCATGTTAGAATATCCAATATTTGCATTTAACTTGAACTCCCTATTTGTCCTTGTCTTCTTACAACCCTGATTGACTATCTTCTATTCTAATTTCACCTCTTCTCCAGAATTTCACTTTTACAACAAATTATGTAATACTTGTAAAGAGGTTTTGTCATTCAACAAATTCAAGCAAGACCCCAAAAAGTTTCTTAGATTACTTACTTGTTCTGAAGGTTGATATTTGTTGGTCTATTCAAATATATGGGGCATATCATATACTAGTACATTATCTCATGCCTTTTAACCGGAAGTAGAAGAAATATTCTCCTTCAAAATCTCTTGTCTAGCCTCCTTGAATGTCTCCTTTTCTTTGCATGCATCAAACTATTGTTGATGTGTTGTATTCTTTCTGACCCACTAGTGCTAGTCCTGATTCTTCTTTGTTGCATCTGCTCCTATCTTGGTTCCACCTCTAGTAACTATATTGATCTTCTTCCCATCCTCTTCTATGTTTTCCACAACAATCCATTTAACATTTTTATTGTTTTGGTTCTTGTTTCCTATATCTTTGTTAAGAGTGTAAGACATTCTTTTGTGTCATGAATCTGTTGTGCGAAAATACATGCATGTCATTGATGGTTTTGGACAATCACTTGCATAATGTCCATTTTTTGACAATTGTGACAGGTTACTGGTCCTCTACCCCCTCCAAATCCTCTTCCTCTATGGTATCATCCTCTAAAGCCTCATATGTTACCTTGATTATCTGTGCGTAGTGTATTATATTATGGTACCTTATTATACTTTGGTTGTGGGTTATTATACTATGGTGGTGCTACAAACTTATGCATGTTATTATACTATCGTGGTGATGTGAATTGTTGTACGTTATTATACTACTGTGCAGGTGGACTTGTCATTATTTCATCCTACATCCTATAAGCATCTGAAGTCCTCTCCTTCATTATTTCCAAAGTTCTACAATCCTTGTCATCATGTCCTACAAACTTGTAAAAGTTTTAGAATGTAATCTTAGGAATTGTTTGATACTTTTGCATCATGGGACAATGATAAGGATCATGTCCATGTGTTCTACATATTTCACACCATGGCCCTCCTGTGGGTAAAGGATTTGGATTCCTTCTCCCAAATACAGCGCAAATGTTGGGCACTCATTCTGATGAAGTTCATATGTTCTGCATAAGGTACACCAAACAACTTCTATATTTTTATTCCCTTTGTTCTGATTCAACTGAAATGTCTGATTCTTCATATATGCTCTTAGCTCTTATACAGCTAGATCTGTATGTTTATACTGATTTTCCTCCAATTGCAAGGCTTCTTGTAGAGACTCATCCTGAGTTTGGAACTTAAGTTTCCTCAATGGATACTTAAGATGTGGAAATAATGAATTAAAAAATTAATTTCTATGTTGCATATCTATTATAGGATACTTCAACTTACCTTTCAGTCTCTTGAAATTTTGATCAACCTCCCAAATTTACTCACATGACTTCTGTTTTATTTCTATCATCTCATTCATAAACTTATCTTCTAAACTAGGTTGCTAGAATTCATGATTAATTCCTTATTCACATCGTTGAGGGTTATAGGTTCTCCTTGTGGGATGTTTACTGCAAGGCCCATATACCAGTCCATTGCATGGTCTCTGAATGTGATTGCAAGATGAACCAATTTTATATCTTCATCTATTATCTGTTTATCTACCCAAATATTCTTGCAAATAAAAAAATTCTTCTCTCGGTCCTCCAACCATTCTCCGTGAAACTATGGTAACCGAATAGTTGGATATTATCCTGCCATTATAATTTTTTTTGTATTACTACCTCTGCATGGTGTAGATAACTGACTACTACTAGCTAACTTTGTACTTCCACTTGAATTTCCACTAGACCCTCATCCTTGTTGGCATAGGAGAAGACCCAGGTTTCAACGCTTCAACAATGCACCAACAAAACCCTAACTACCAACCCTTTAGGAAACACCTGCGAAGCAGATGAAGTATCACTCGAGGTACAGGCAAGGGGGGTTGTAGTGTTATAATATGAAAGGATGTGCTCATTTTACCATTGACAATATCACTATTGTCACCCAACCATTGGCCGAAACCACCCTCCGAGCACCTTGACCTTGACAGTGAGAAGAGTCCTGGTAGCAATCCAATAGCCAAGAAAGGCTAATGCACCAAGAAAGAAAGTAACCAAATTTGATCATATAGTCCAACCCAAAACTGGCGCAACACCTTCCCCAGAACGTGTGCACAAGACTGCCAGACTGTAATGTGCACAAGTGACTTTTACAATTTTGATAATGTGACAAATGAGAGACTAGTGCCCTGTATTTATAGTATTCCTGGCAGACTTGCCTGGGATGAATTCTCCTTCTGGGTACTAATTAATTCATAATAATTATCTTTCTTCAGTTGACATCTCATCTAGGGTTACATTCATTTCTTTGCTTCCTTCTGGAATATTCTAATCTCGTCAAAGGTCATAATAGAGGTTCATACCTCCCGAAGCTACCATAATATCAACACTCCCTCCTATCTAGGGAGGTATAACTGATAATGGTCTTGAGGACAAATAGACCATTCACTGATAGTATCATGAGCACCGTCATTTTTATCCAACTGGATAATCTCCATGAAATCTGGTACAATATCAATTGATAGAACACAACTATGTTTATCCATGGTAGTATGTGACTACTCAAACCATGACACATAGTCACAAACAGTGGAACATATCCACCACAGTAGCATATCTCTACTGTCTAGAGACAGGAAGTCTCCATAACAATCATCTGATTTCAACCTGCACAAAAAATATTGTTAAAATAAATTGAATCATCTGGGCCAATATTTCACTCACATTTGTGAGATCTGAAAGAATATCTGCCCTCAGAGTAGAACATCAACGATGGGTTATCTGGCTTATTCTCTCAAACAAGGAAGATGATTGTTCTGATTTATGAGCCTGGACCATTCCTCACCCCGGGCCATTCCTCCGACACTAAACAAATTGTAACTTGGATAGAATGAATACACCCTAAGGAATGCATGTCCATGATTGTTGAGCCTGGACCATTCCCCACCATGGGCTATTCCTCTGGCACTAAACAAAGTGAAAACTGGAGAGAATGAATACACCCTAAGGAATGATTGTTGAGACCATTTCCTCTGTTAACCACAAGAGGAAAAGACTATCCTGTACCAACCTCCAAAATGGACCATTCCTCATATTAACCACAATGAGAAATCGTTGTCTAGTGAGGCGGGCTAGTCTTATTGAGTAACCCTCAAGAATAGAGACTTCCCTAGACCACTCCCCATGTTAGCCATAATGGGAAGTCATTATCTATGGTACATAAACAATCTAGACCATTTTTTGAACTGGAAAATGTTTGTCCGTCATAAATCTCAATGCACTTTTCGAACAGGAAAGAATCTGCCCAAGATGGACTATTTTTCAATCTTGAAAATGAATGCCCTCAATAATATTTTCAGTGCTCCCTCCCAACCTGGAGAGTCATTTCTTCCCTTTCATCTAAGGGAGTTATTTCCATGATCCCCATATTTTCTCGTAAATATGCAAAATTTATTCTAGACAAAGGCTTTGTTAGGATATATGATGTTTGCTCATTTGTGGGAATATATTGAAGATTTGTTTCTCCTTCCTGGACTTTATCTAGAATAAATTAATATTTGATCTCAATGTGTTTCAACCTTTCATGAAACATGGGATGTTTTGATAATCTTATACAACTCTGATTATCACAATGTATTATGGTCGATTCTGGAATCTGATCAAATAAATCGAATATTAACTTCCTTAGCCATATTGCTTCTGTGCATGCTTCACATGCTGTGATATATTCTACTTTTGATGTGCTAAGTGTGATAGACTTTTGTTTCTTGTTGCCCCAAGATATCATAGCGGAGCCCAAACTGAAACACATACCTAAAGTACTCTTCCTGTCTTTTGCACTTCCTGCCCAATCTGAGTCTGTGAATCCATGAAGCTATATATCACTGGATGTGGTATATTTCAAGCCATAGTTTATTGTCCCACGAATATATATTAAGACATGCTTTGCATCTATCCAATGCTCATGTATTGGTTCCACCTGGAACTGGCTTAGTGTATTCATGGAAAAGCAAATGTCTGGTTGAGTATTTATTAAATACATCAATGACCCAATTAGTTGTCGATATGGTGATGGATCTACTGAATCAGAATCTGGAACTTTCACTTTTCTTATATCAGTATTCATAGGAGTTTCCATGGACTTACAATCCATCATTTTGAACTTCTGAAGGATCTTTATTATGTACTTTCCTTGTCCAAGGAATACTTCACCACACTTCTTCCATACTTCTAGTCCCAAGTAATAATGCATGAGACCTAGATATTTCATATCAAATTCAGAATCTAGTTCCTTCTTGCACTGGATGATGAGAGACTCTTCACCTGTTATGAATAAATAGTCAACATACAGTAGTAGAATTACAGGTGCATTTTCCACGAATTTGTAGTAAAGGTTTGGATCTGCATGACTTTTGGAGAAACCAAGTCTCGTTAGATAGTTTTCCATTCTGGCATACCAAGCCCTTGGAGATTGCTTAAGTCCATATAGGGATTTATTTAGTCTGAAAATGTGAGTGTCTCTAGAATGTACCTCAAACCCTTGAGGTTGTTCAATATATACTTCTTCTTCGATTTCTCCATTGAGGAAAGTTGTTTTTACATCCATCTGATGTAAGTTCCATCCCATAGAAGTGGCAAGAAATATGATAGCTCTAATGGAGGTGTATATAGAAACTGGAGAAAAAATTTCTTCATAATCTTCTCCCTCCTTCTGAGAGAATCCTCTAGCTATGAATCTTGCCCTGTATTTATCCATGCTTTCGTCTGTTGCATGTTTAATCTTATATACCCATTTTGAAGTTACTATTGATTTCTCCTTGGGTCTGGGTATGATTTCCCATACATCATTTTTCATAATGGATTTGTGTTCTTTCATCATAGCTTCTTTCCATTGTCCTTTTTGAACTGCTTCTTCAAATGTGGTAGGTTCTTCATCTAGAAGCTTCGTCATGTATGTTGCATAACTTGAGAATCTTTTAGGCCTCTTACTCTTTCTGAATGTTCCTTATGGAATCTTGAGTCTTTTTGCGTCTTGTAAGGTAGCTTCAAGCCAAGCTAGTTGTTTCTTGGTCTTAGGTACGATATCTGAATCATTTTTTTCACATGGTTCCATAGGATGATCAGGTTGTTCCTTTTCATCATTTTTAGTTTTCTTTGCTTTCTTCATTAGGTTCTTCAATCTCTTCTTCTTCTATAGTCTCTTCTATGGATTTCTTGAAAGCCATATTTTCATTGAATGTTACGTCTCTGTTGACTTTGATCTTATTTTGTTCTAGAATATAGATTCTATAAGCCTTGAATGAATCAATGTATCCCACGAATATCCCCTTTTTTCCTGAGGGTTCTAGTTTATTCCTTTTATCCGTGGGAATGTGAGAGTAAACAGGACATCCAAATATTCTTAGGTTTTCCACATTAGGTTTCTTACCTGAGAAGGATTCTCCTGTGGTCATGTCCTTCAATATATGATGAGGACTTCTGTTCATCACATATATTTATTTCATTGTTGCTTCTCCCCATAAGAACATGGATAGACCTTGATCATTTAGTAAGGATTTTACGGCTTCTTCAATAGATCTGTTCTTTCTTTCAGCTACACCATTTTGTTGAGGATTATGAGGAACAGTCATCTCCCTCCTAATCCCTGTCAGTTTGTAGAATGCAATGAATTCCTTTGAAGTGTACTCTCCTCCATTATCTGTTCTTAACATCTTGATATTCTTATTAGTGAGGTTTTCTATATCTTCTTTGAACTCTTGAAACTTGTTGAATACTTTGTATTTTGTCTTCAGTAGATATAACCAATTGTTTCTTGAATAGTCATCTATGAATATTACGTAGTAAAGAGATCCTCCTAGAGATTTGACTGTCATCGGACCGCAAACATCTGAGTGTATCAGATCTAGAATCTCCTTAGATCTATTGTTATTGCTTGGAAATGGTTTCTTGATATTCTTTCCAAGAGCATAACCTTTGCAGATTCCTTCATGTGTAGATTGCAATTCTGGTATTCCTTCAACCATCTTTCTGAGAAAAGTTAATGCTTGATAATTAATATGAGCGTACCTTCTATGCCAAAGTTCATTGGGATTGACTTTGTCATGTACGACAACTTCTTCATTTTGTTCTAGTAGTCTATATAGATTTCCTTCACGACTTCCAATAACCCTAGCATTCTCTATGCTGGAGTCTTTATGCCATGATAACACTTTTCCATCCACGAAAGCTATTATGTTTCCTTTGTCTTCTAGGCAAGATATGGATACAAGATTCTTTTCTAAACCAGGTACATATAAAACATTGCTTAAGTGAACATTGTTACCTGATTTCAAATTGACGGAGGCTTGTCCAAATCCTTCGAATGGGTAATTGATTTTGTCTCCAAGCTCTACCTTGTATGATGTCTTCTTCTCATTTAGGTTTGAGAGTCTGGCTTGATCTCCTGTCATGTGTGTAGAATCTCCACTATTAATTATCCACATGTCATCTTCAATCGTTCTAGTGAGTGTTGAGTAGTGTAAAAGATTGATCATTTTACTCATGTCTTCGGTTGAGTGGTAGTTGGTCATGCCTTGATCCAAAAATTCAACTCTGACGTTTTTGTCTTCTGAGAGAGACAAAAGGTGCGCTGAACAAGGGCACATCTGAATATCTTCTCCTTGAGCGATATGCTCCATCATAAGGTGTTGGATCTGATATTTAGGGTTTCTGCAACTGCTCCTGCTAGTAACCCTAGCGATAGTGTCTTGGAAGCTTCTCCTGCTAGTAACCCTAGTGACAGCTCCTCAGCGAGCTCAATATCCTAATGGTTATGTTTCCTTCTAGTGTTTAGGCTGAATGAAGGAGGTATGGGCCCATAACCTATTAGAATATGAAAGGATGTGCTCGTTTTACCATTGACAATATCACTATTGTTACCCAACCATAGGCCAAAGACACCCTCTGAGCACCTTGACCTTAACAATGAGAAGAATCCTAGTAGCAATCCAATAGCCAAGCAAGGCTAATGCACCAAGCAATAAAGTAACCGAAGCTGATTAGATAGTCCAACCCAAAACTGGCGCAACACCTTCCCCAGAACTTGCGCACAAGACTGCAATTCTAAGAATGTGACAAATGAGAGACTGACACCTTGTATTTATAGTATTCCTGGAAGACTTTCCTAGGTTGACTTCTCCTTTTGGGTACTAATTAATTCATAATAATTATCTTTATTTAGTCGAAATCTCGTGTAGGGTTACATTCATTTCTTTGCTTCCTTCTGGAATATTCTAATCTCGTCAAAGGTCATAATAAAGGTTCATACCTCCCGAAGATACCATAATCTCAACATGCAAGACTCAAGTGTCTACAACCAAGTGGGGACACAGATCTATGATTATAACACTTATTAGAGCACTTAGACAACACTATTCATTAGTTCACGAGTCTCACTCATATCGCAGACTAAACCCTTATTATTGAACAACACGCTTACAACAAAGATAGAGAAATTTCAATCACTTGGCATATAACATTAGCTCAGATCTAGCATACATTTATCTTTAATACCATTAAGCACTAAGAAAAAACATCAAAGGAATCCATCATAGATTATAACAACATCACTAAGAAGATAAACAACATTATTCACATCGCACAAAGCACATCAAGACATAGGATATACGTAGTTCACCCCAGTGTGGGGCTACGCCCACCAAATTCTTCTTATTCTTTATTAGTATTCAATCTTCTTACATTCATTCGCTCCTATGCACAAAGCCACAGATCCAAAATCCACAGAGGACAAGATATCTATGCGTTGTGCAGTAGATCCTCCTTCCCAAAATCAGGTCAAGGAACGGAGCCAACTCCTTATTAGCACATAGCCTCACTCTACACAGTTAGTTTGCACAAAGAAACTTACAACCTCTTGCACTCAGATCTGCAATCCTTAATGTATTCTTGCACTAAGCCAACATTAAAACTTAAAACATATTGTGCACATAGACAACCAGAATTCTTACAACATATTTTGCACATAGCCAAATAGACTTCTTGCATTGCTTAGATACATATTTATACATTTACAAAAAGGCATAATAATGGGTAAAACCCATGGGCCGACATCCCATAACCCATTACATAAACCCTAGTAAACCCTATGTTCGGTCCACAAGCCCGCAAAACAAGTGAGATCCCACAATCTTAGCTCCACTTGGGCACTCCATCTTCGACTAGCCTATCGAAGTCCCAAAAGTGGTCAAACACGACCAATGTTTCCTCAAAACTTGGTCAAGGGCCAACAAGCCCCCAACACTCACCTGTGACTCATCCCGAGTCACTCAGATCTAGGCAATTCTCCTTCAAGGTCCTCGATCTTAGCTTGAGCTACCTCGACTTGTTGCTTCGTCAGAGCATCCTTCTCGACAAACTCCTGAATCATTTTCCTTGTAACAGGACCTTCCAGACATTGTTCCATTATCATAACCACTTGGTCTAACTGTGAGCCTTGTCCTTCAATCTCTTCAAAAATCATACAGGCTTCGTCCTACACCAACAGTAGTCTCTATGTAAATTCCATGACTCTACTCTAGATGGTAGTAATTTGTTGTTGGACAACGCATTGCTCCTGTGATCTCTT
>JASDQU010373835.1:13648-24148 GCA_032191745.1 Picea mariana | reverse complement strand
GTTTCGTCAGCTTCAGATCTTCTATGAGGCATTCATAGGTTTTCACACTTTGATCACTCAATTTTTTTCATCCTGAGGTGAGGGATCTGATCCTTCCAACTTCGCTCTTGTCGACTTCCTCCCTGGGATCATGCAATTCTTGCAGAGTGCTCGACACTACTTGGATATCTAACTTTGTTATCCTTGCTTGAAGCTATTGAATGGCATCAATGAGCTTCCCCATGTGAATCTCGAATGACTCTTATTCCTCCTGTGCCACACCCATCATAGAGAAAAGTGCTTTAGTCACCGCTTCTTTGACCGTAGTCTTCTCTGTGAGCAACTGGTATTTTTATTTCTATATATTTGCTTTGTCCTCATTGAGCATCGCTCAAATTTCATCTTTCTCCTTCTCATAAGAGGTTACACAATACTCTGCAACTCGTAGTTTCTCTAAGACCTCCTCCTTTTCTTGTTTCAACATTTCTGTAGCATGTTCCTTTTCTTCTTGGACTCCCTGAAGCCGAGCCTTTGTTGCATCTGCTAGTATTTGTAATTGGGTGGGCTCATCCCCCAATTATGCAATCTTTGATGAAGAAGGCATAATAGGTACTGCATGGATCAAATGGATGGCTTGTTGTATCTCCTTCAACTCCTTCTCAATTATTTTGTACAACATTTCCTTCTTTGCTTTGTATCACTGTAAGATATCCTCTGAAGCATCCTCCAGAGCTGTGATGAGTAGATCGACGTCGTCCTCTATGAGCGGGGCCTTCATCTTGGGCTTACTGGCGCAAGTCTTCCTTCTTGCCAAAGGTTTCTCTGGAGAAGCCTTCCTTTTCTACGAAGTCTTTGTTCCAACATGGGGACCCGACGGTGGTGTAGCTTCACCTTCTTCTTGTGCTTCTCTATCATTACCTCCTACTTTTCCATTTCTTTGGTATTCTCCTCCTCCTTCTGGCAAGCCATATCCATCTTCTGCAGGGGCGTTGTCCTCCTCATCAATTTCTATATGTTGGACTTCTACCTTTTTCTTATTTTTCTTCATGCTGATATGCCTGACATGCTCGACCTGGGTGACCAAGGGAATTCCTATGATGTCTGCGTCAGAGAGATCTACATCTTCAACTGGTATAAGGAACTCCATCGGCCATTCTTTGGTGATCTCCTTTATGTCTTCATCGGTCATCTTATAATAGGACTATAACTCCTCCTTTCTCTCATCCCTGCACACAGTGATATAGATAAAGTGTCAATCTACACAAAACTTTGCTAGCAGTCTGTACTGGTGCAACGTGTTCAGTTTCATGAGTGGAAATTCCTCAATATCACGCTTCGTTTGATCATAGTAGGCATGGAACAGAGTGTTCGACTACAACTACTTCAACATGTCACTTGTATACCACAAGGTAGAGAACCTTGTGGCCAATGGCTCCAATGGTTCAACTTCTAGAAATGTCGCTCCTTCTAGTATCTTACAAGCGACAAATGTGATCAATACAAGTAACCAACTAAAATGGAATTCATACCTCTGATCATGCACTTCGCAGCAGTATTAATCAAGCTCATTGACGAGGTAACTCACCCAGTTCATTTGCATCCACTCCATGCACTTCCCAATGAGGTCTACTACGAACCCAGTGAATTGTGTCAGATAGTTCTTTCGAACGAGATTTTCAGCTATAAGTTGGAAAGAGAGGCACACTTCACCATCATAGAGGCTACCTTGTAGCCTCACTTTCCCTTTTCTACATCTCCATAATCCTCCTTTATGCACTGTGCTAGGGAGTGATCTGAAGTCTTCCCTAGGTAGAACTGTTGAGGGTTCGGTCGCTGCATGCTCAGTCTTGTAATCAAGTGGATCAGCATTGGATCAATAGTAATGCACCTATCGAGCCACATATATCCTTCATGGTATCACAAAAAGAGGAGTTTAATGCAAGCGTTAACCTCTTGATGTCATTCAAAGTGAGGGATATTCATTACATTCAGTATCGTGGACTTCATCAGCTCCTTAATCCACAGTTGGGAGACTATGTGTGGCTTCTTCCTAGTCGTCTTCATCAAATACCTATGGGGCGCAAGCATGGCATAGTTCTTTCTATTATTGATATTAAATTCATTGTTCTTCAGAGCTGGGATCTGTCCCAACTGGGTTCCAACTACGCGTATCCCCTTCGGCATGTATGCAGTGATCAATGTGTACTCAAAATCACATGGGATGTTGTCACGGTTAAACACGCCAGCCAAAGGAGGTATATAATCTGGCAAGACCGATGGGATTTGCTTCATGTTATCCAAATCATCGCGATGCTTACTTCACTTCTCATTCGCAGGGTTAGCACAGCTAGAACGACATCCAGTCGAAGGGGATGCTTACAGTCCCCCAGTCGACGATGCCTATATTCCTACAGAAAATTGTCTATCATCCATTATCTTCGTAAGGATATCCCCAACACATATCTTTAACATGCTAGGTTCGACTGACATTCACACTTGTAGAAAAATAGACCGGGTAGGCAAATAGATAAGTGAGGTAATCCAATAGATGGAGAGGTCTATAAATCACAGCGTGATATACAATCGATTCTCTGGTAGATTGGATAATCACGGGTGAAAAAAATTGGTCCCGATGCGGTGTCTGACCGGTTAAATAAGAAAGTGTCATAACATATCCCTCCAATGGGCAGGACTACAGCCATCAATGTGAATCTGTCTTCTAGGGCGTGTTCTCAATGGTCCATTCTCTCATAACTGTGTTTTCTAGTCATTCTGGGGTGTCATTCTACGGTCGGAGTGCCTCCAACAGTCATATAGCTTCGTCATGGCAAAGTCGCATTCTGCATGGTTCTGTTATTACGATGAGGTTCGAGTTATACAAATATGCCTCCTGCGAAGTCTTCCTTATGTTCTCTATAGCTTCCTATGGTTTTTCTATCTTAGATTTCTTCTTATTGAGCTTCCTATCCTTCTTTCCTGTGATTTGAGCTTCTCTAGCAATTTCTGGAATCCTCTTTCCATTTGTATTCTTATTCTCTCTTGGTGAAAGGACTTTGCACTGCTTATGTGCTCTTACATATTCTGAGGTTAATGTCCCTTCTCTTACTATTTTTGGGGTGGCTATACTTCTTTCCTTCATGGATAGGTTCTTCAAGCCTTCATGCATTCTTTTAACTTCAACAACTAATTCTCTTGCCCTCTATTGCTTCAACTTATCCTCTTGTTCTTGTATTAGTTGCTCTATTTTTCTGGTTACAAAGTCCCTTAGTTCTTGTTTTTTCTATTCTGTAGCTTCCTCCTTAGCTTTCCTTCCGATCTGATCCTTCTCAATCCAATTCTTTCCTAATAAAAGTGGAAAAGGGGAACTATTCTCAACAAATTTAATTACTTCAAATTATTCTTCAATCGATGTTTCATGAGAAATCATAGGTATATTAGTAACTCTTCCACATAGGTTTATCATATTTTCTTTAAAAAATCCTATCCTTCTCAATGAAGGTACCATAGCAAGCTTTTCCAAAATTTCCCAAGTGCTTTCTTGCATAATATTCACGTGTGTTTCTTCATCCAATACACAGTCTATGTCAAAGTCTTCTATTCTTGTAACTATGTGTTATTTTTCTTTCAGGATCTATGATGTCTCTGTGATAATCCATTATTTCTTTGAATTGTACTAACATAGTCTCTAACTCTTTCTCTTTATGATTCTCCAACATGCTCTTGGCCTCTTGAATTTCTTTAGAGTTTTCTTGTCTCGTGTTCATGTTTTCAACTTTAGCAATCATTCTTAAACAATCCTCAACCTCATGACCAATAACTTTACAATAAATACAAATAGGACTTGTACCAGGGAATTCCTTAGCAAGATTTCCCGGTCTTCTGCAATTATAACACAATGTCAATTATCTCTTTATTTTAAACGATCCCTGGCCTTTCCTGTACTATGCACTGGGATCACAGTGTTGGACCTGCAATCTACATAAATTCTTTCTAGGTTCCTGCATCCACTTATTAGTCCAAAAATTATTTCTATGCGTAGGAATAACATATCTTTCTCTATTTAGATCAATTATTTCTTCTAATTGTTCCCTGCCATTCAAACTAGGACATAATTGATCAAACATACCTAGATTCATGCTTTTGAAGCAAAAATCTCCACTTATCTTACCCTTACCAGAGCACAAAGCTTTAATATCTTACCTCTTTTCTTCAGATCAGGTTTCTTTCTTAGGACATAGATTTGCAAGTCAATTGTAATATTGCACACTACAATAGCATATCTACGGATATAGCTTTCTCTTTTCTTCAATTCCCAGCAATCACAGTTTCAGGTCCCAGCATTGGAACCATTTTTTGGCACAGGGGCAGACCTAGGGTTCAACGCTTCAACAACACACCAACAAAACCCTAACTATCGGCCCTTTCGACAACACCTGCAAAGCACATGAAGTCTCACCCAAGGTAGAGGCAGGGGATTTGTAGGAATCATGTGTCTACAACCAAGATGGGACACCGATATGTGATTACAACACTTAGCAGATCACTTAGACAAGAATATCCATTAGTTCATGAGTCTCACTCACATCACAGACTAAACCCTTATTACATAACAACGCAGTAACAACAAAGATCAAGCACTTTCAATCACTTGGCATATGGCATATAGCATACATTTATCTTTAATACCATTAAGCACTAAGCAACAACATTAGAGGCATCCATCATACACTATAACAACAACACTAAGTAGATAAACAACATTATTCACATCACACAAAGCACATCAAGACACAAGATATATGTGGTTCACCCCAGTGTGGGGCTACGTCCACCAAATTCTTCTTCTTCTTTATTAGTCTTCAATCTTCTTACATTCATTCACTCCTATGCACAAAGACATAGAGACAAACTCCACAGAGGACAGGAGATCTGTGCCTTGTGCACTAGATCGTTCTTCCCAAAATCAAGTCAACGCACGAAGCCAACTCCTTATTAGCACAGAGCCTCACTCTACACAGTCTGTTTGTACAAAGAAAATTACAAGCTCTTTCAGTCAACTCTGCAAACCTTAACATATTCTTGCACTAAGGCAACATTAACACTTACAACATATTTTGCACATAGCCAACCAGGCTTCTTACAACATATTGTACACATATCCAATCGGACTTCTTACATTGCTTAGCTACTTATTTATACATTTACAAAATGCCTAATCATGGGTAAAACCCATGGGCTAACATCCCATAACCCATTACATAAACCCTATTAAACCCTTTGTTGGGTCCACAAGCCCACAAAACAAGTGAGATCCTGCGATCTCAGTGCCACTTGGGTGCTCCATCTTCGAACAGCCTATCGAAGTCCCAAAAATGGTCAAACATGACCAATGTTTCCTCAAAACTTGGTCAAGGGCCAAAAATCCTACTAAAATCCTTCTGTCGCTAATTGTTGGTTTTCTAAATGGTTCTTCTTCTTCAGATGTCTTAGTTGCACATGGGTTTGTGGGTTCCACACTAATTCTGATATGGAATGAAGATCCTTCTTCTACATCAGAACCTTGACCTCTGGTTTTCCTCTCATATGTGGCAGGCAGGATTTCCTCAATCTTCCCCATCACACTAATATCCTCTACCTACTCTTCATCACTATATAAGCCCTCTTGTTCGACTACTTCCCTCTTTTTACTATTGATTTTATACTGGTAGGGTATCATGTTGTGCATCACTCCCTCTCTATCCATTATTTCACTAGTTTGTTCCTCATCCATCATAATGGGGTCCATTGCTTCCTTATTCTGGCCTCTCTCCAGATCCCTCTCCATATCTCATATATTCCTTAATGCTTCCCCTAGTTCCCCCATACGTGCAGAGTGATTTAGTTTCTTGAATCCATTGTCATCACTCATTTATCATGCAATAAACTCTTGATCGACGTGCAAAGTGATATAATTTACCTTCCTCTTGGTCCCTTCAAAAAATATTTCTCTGCAACAATGTATGACTTCACAGTATCATCTGCAAACTCAATAATAAATCCTGCAATAATGTTGTCTAGCCAGAAATCCACTGGAGCATGAATTTATTATTGACCCTTTCTAATTGTGCAATATTCTTAGTAGTCCACTCTATTGGTCTTATATGATTATTTGGGTGATTATAATTCAATCTCAATATCCACTTATGCAAAAAATATAGAAAATAACAAAAAATGCCTCATGAAGATCAATAAACACATACCTCTGCAAATATTGGCACAGAGTATACTTGGAGATTCTATTGTCTTTCTGCGCAAACATGGGCTATTTTGTTTCCAACCATCTTTCAATATCCTACTTAGTTGGATTCCATGGCCTAAAAATCTCCTTATACCAATGCATTCTCTTCACTATCCTTCTCATCAAATCCTCTCCAATATGATATTCTGAGTTCCAGTTGGAAACAAAACCATTTTTTGGATGTTTGGGTTGACTCAGGTTCTACCTTTAGGTTTCCAAAATAATCTTGCAAACCATCGGCCCTTCTGGAGACCAGAAGGAAACACTGCACACAGAGTGCACAATGAAGTATCACCTAAGATGGCTTATGGGTGACTACAAGACCTAGATGTCTGAAATCATGGAAATGATGTTTCTCATGGGGATGTTAAGTATTCTTTTCTACTTCAACATGCATCATATCTACAATTATATAACCATATTAATTCATGAGCATTCATTCTATAGTAAGTATCATGACTTAACCTAGTGCACACTGCATTTTACTTCTACTAGATCCATTCATTCAACATAAATAAAATAACAACAATAAATAAGACAATATTACACATAGAGACACACAATTTTACTGTGGTTCACCCCCCTAGGCTACATCCACAAAGATTTGGAATTATTTTCTCTTTTATTCATTCTCATCAAGTCATTGTGTTGCGTGCATTATATCAGAGTGCATATGAAATACACATATATATGTGAGGCTGACTAGTTTCGCACTAAGCTCCACAACTTGTGACCTAACCCTTAATTATAATTCATAACTCTGTCTCCAAAACTGACTCTATGATCTCACTGCACAAAAATTACTCTAACTCTTATCACTCGCTAGATATCATGTAAGATAGATGATCTCTTCAGATATTAAAATACATATTTATACTACAAAATTGGGTTAAAACATGTTACATCAATGGCCAAAACTATAACCATAAGTGGATTAGGTTTATCCACATTTGAACTTTTTGTGTGTGCGGTTGATCCACGTCCTTCTTATTTTCCTTTAAATTTCTACTTCCTTGTGTTGTTTTTCCTTGTTCTCTGATGCATTCTTCTTTCTTGTTCCATTTCTCAACTGCTTCCTTACTTGTTGCGGTGTTCCCCAAAATGGCTTGCGCCAATAGGGGGCGTGACTGTAATAAGGAAAGGGAACCTTGAAATGAATTGATCAAAATGCTATCAGTAACTTACTAGGAAGAATTTGGATTAAAACATAACATGGACAAAGTCCAGAATATGTGGGAGGCAATAAATTTCCTTGGTTGGGGTTATATTGATGAATGGAAGCAACTATAAAACATGATATAACATCAGGGGGACTACCAGATATTGGGTAAACTATGTTGAATGCATAGGACTACAAAGATATGTAGGATAGGTAAAAACACAAAGGTTTAGGACAAAGAGGTTTGGGATACTCGATATTTTATCCAGTAGAATGATATTTTGCAGATATAGCTTATGTAAGTTGGATGCCCCAACCAAGGGTGACATGGGTTGCGTTTTTCCAGGTGAAAAAAAAATGACATCGGTTGCGATGGAAAAAAATTATTAAATTGGCTTGGAAATCAAACGGTGCTTTATACAATTACCAAATGAATAAATAATAATTTTGGGTTGATAATACACATGCATAAATGGGTTCCCCGATGAAAAAATGATTAGCCTTCTTAGGGCACAAGTTGTGAGTAGATGAATGATGAAGGGTGGGTTCCCCATGGGTGGGTTTTTGTATTGGGTAGATGAATGGAGGAACTTGTAGATGGGAAATTGATATTGGATGATATGGAAGGATAAATGAAAATGTGGAGGTGCATTCAATGTAACCAAAACAATGTGATTTTGGATTCCAAAATGGGAAGGTGAGAAATAAGATGAGAAGGAGTATTAGGTTCATCTTAGAAGTGCAAAAATGTCAAGACTCCCAATCCTAAGGGAAAGAAAAACATGAGTGTTGATTTTATAAGGGGAAAAATATTTTTTGGATGACTCATGTGGGTGGGAACGATATTGGTTGAAAGTACCTTGATGCAATATAGGTGATGGTACTACAAATCCAGATGGGGGGATCCTAAAGGTCGATATCAGAGGGTGTGACTGGAAAAAGTGATTGTTCATAGATGGAATAATTACATGCATGTTTTGAATATATACCTGAAAGGTTTGTAAGACAACCAAAATTGAATAGGTTGTAATCTTTTTGAACAATTACCTGCACATAAAGACAAAATACCTGACATGAAAAATATTTGATGATAAAGAATATATGAAGTTATTTGATAAAAATGATAGTGAGCATAGGTACCTATGCTCGGGAATAGGGGAGGGCACCTCGATATGTCAGAATGATTTATGAAATGGATGGCATCGACATGTATGTGAGAGTGTCAGGATCGTCTTACCAAGAACGATGGGAAAAATGGAGCTCCTTGGATCCCGTAGGAGGGGTTGGAAGTTTGAGTGGGAGGTGTATATATAGGCACGGGACCCACAATTCCACCTCATTTGTACTTGTATGAGTTGATATCTAATTGACTATGTATCTATGTTTTCTATATTTGAGAGAGCATGCGAGAGCCAATTCGACTTGTGAGAGAGTCTGATAAGTGGAAAATACCTCTTGTACTTTTTGATTTTTTTTTTTTGGGATGGGGGTCATATGGTAATATTTATGATTGGGTAGGTAGACTGCATGGGAGAGTGAAATATACATGCATGGTATTTCATAGGTATAAATCAGTCTCTCACACACTCTGCGTGGGAGAAATTGCAACAATCATGCAGAGGGTTGTGTGACTGTTGTAATTTCTTATGCACACCTCAATGCAGATTTCTGGTGGAAAGTCACGCAGGTGTTAAAGAAATAGTCATGCAATCCTACACAACTGTGTAATGAACAATTGTGTAATTAGTGCATGATTGTATAAAGGATGTTCATTAATACCTGTGCACCTATCTATTGGAAAATTATGCAATTGTGCGCAACTTTCTAAGGTACATCCACATAAATATATGAAAATTGTTTTTGGAGTTTTCTGGATGATTTAGGATGACTCAACTAGTTTTATTTGGATGCAGGTGAGATATGGTACGTATACATGTCTATCAATTGGAAAGAGAGGGATTCAGAGAAGATCTACAAAGAGGTGGGAGATGATGTGTGCATTTGGTGAAGGTTGGCCTGCACAGGCTTGTTGAAGTTCTTTGAATGTTGCCTAGCTAGGTCATAGGAGGAGTTACTTGGATTTTTTATTGGGATGTGGAGGTCCCATATACATGACTTCATGGTGCATGGACATGAGGTATGATTCTCAACTGAGGTGGATCTGTATTTTTTGACTGGGCTCCCATTCTGGGGTATTGAGCTTAATCTATAGCCTCACATCCTGACTTGAGAGAGGGTTGATGAGATGGCACTCCATCATTGCTCGGTGAGGAGCCACTGAACGAGGTTTCCATCATATTATCCTCCATTGACTCCTTATAGACATGAGTGTTATGCTCCTTTGTGGTATAGATCTATGGGTCATTGAAGACCTAGAAGATTTTAGTTGCTCATCTTTTGATAGTGGAGAGGGATATGGATGGGAATTTTTTTGCATGGGTGCAAGTGATGTACACATGCATGGTGGAATGATTGGACCGATGTGAAGTGATGCAATTAGGATACTTTGCGTTCATATATTCTTGGAGAGGTTTATATTATTTCTCCGTCGAGTGATATAGGATCTACCACTGGTACAAGAGACATGACTACAAAGGTGAGAACACATATTGGCCCGTCATGGTGGTGGTGACTCAGGCCATTACTTTACTAAGATGTTTGAGAGGATCTAGAGACAAACACACTGGATCATTTAGGAGTTCCCATATGTGAGGATGGATTACCGATGATATCTTGACATGTTCTTGCCTTTTGGGGAGGTGTGGGATCACTGAGCTAGGTTTTCATTTTGATGATTTTTTATTTTATTTTAATTGGTTTTGAGTTTGATTGACATGAATAGGACTCATGAGTCTAGCATGTCATGTTTTTTTTCATATGTTGGACCGAGTGGTCGGGAGGCCGATGTTTCTTAAACTGGTGCTTGAGAGGCATAGGTTGATGAGGAGAGGGATAAGATATGCCATCATCATGATTATCTAGGTGCGGTTCCTACACATGCTCCAGATGGATAGGATGTGGTATACTTGGTTCTTGATATGGTCGATCTATGGAAGATATTTGAGAGGGTACTATAGGGGGTACC
>JASDQU010373835.1:0-13598 GCA_032191745.1 Picea mariana | reverse complement strand
GAGTGGTCGGGAGGCCGATGTTTCTTAAACTGGTGCTTGAGAGGCATAGGTTGATGAGGAGAGGGATAAGATATGCCATCATCATGATTATCTAGGTGCGGTTCCTACACATGCTCCAGATGGATAGGATGTGGTATACTTGGTTCGTGATATGGTCGATCTATGGAAGATATTTGAGAGGGTACTATAGGGGGTACCTAAATCCTGATGGCCCCACATCTAGGAAAATGAGGTCTTGGAATAGCGTGTGGGATGGATACATGAGTGGTGGTCTCTAGTGTGGCACACTACTATGGTTGGCATAATGGTGAGAGGGCACATGCCTCCAGGAGGAGAGGAACCACTAGCATACCCTCCACCGGGGAATTTTCTATATATAGGAGCACCATAGGTGCTAGAGTACGATGTATGGGCATGGACCACTTTTTTGTACAATGTTTGTATAGGGGTAGTGATCCCCCATTTTGAGTGCATTTTTTTGAGACTTAGAAATGGTGGTGGTGTCGTGGATATTGTGGTTTTGTGAGACATNATATATATATATATATATAGAGAGAGAGAGAGAGAGAGAGAGATGTATGTATGAGATACATATTTTGATGATATTTCTATTTTTTCATATGTGCTATGTGATGTGTGTTTTATTGCTTATTTTGATGATGCATGAATTATGCAATGTGTATGTTAATGTGATAAATTCCAATCTAAGACTTGATTATCCATATGATATGCAACTTGCTTTAGATTCCTAAGAATACATGTGAATGTAATGGATTCAAAATTCTGAGATAGAGTCTAACTTTTAGGTATTTATGAAAGAGGCATGGATTATGTACTTGATACACATTATTCAACTAAAGAATGATGAGCTCAGAATCTAAGAGAATGCTTAAGTGATGAATATGAAGGAAACTGGCTTCTGGGAGGAGATGAATTATGGAGGCATATTCAACTTGGTTATTGGTGGTGGGTCCAAGGCATATACCATTGGAGTGGAGTAGTAGAATTTTAGGGGTGCAAATGGCCTAATTTGTTGGAAAAATATTCTGAGTCCATCGAATAGCAACATCAACGTACCCTATGTGGTAAATTGATGGATGATTCATCTCTCAAAATAAGGAAAAAGGATCAGACATATGTCTTTGGAATTTTTTTGTAAAAAGATTTAAAACAATAAGAAAATACAAGAAGAAACCTAAGGTAGAGTGACTATGCTAAGGGTATAATTTCTTCAAGTATAACCCATTGACTGGGTCCTTTAGGGTATCCCCTTCGGGGTGAGTTAGCATATAAGCACCCTTAGTGAGGAAATGGTGAGCGATGAATGGGCCCCGCAAAAGGGACTCAAATTTTCCATGTCCTAAGGTGTCATGAGTGATTTCATAGGCCAATACTAGGTCTCCCTCATGAAAGGAACGAAGGTTGACTTGGTGATCAATTATGGATTTGGAATGTGTTTTGGATTCTTCATTTTTTGTAATGAGGATTGTCGGTCCTCATTGAGGGATTCTAGGGAAAGAAAGCGTTTTTCCATGGCAATGGTGTTTGGTAGGATTTTAATCATGGTTCATAATGTGGGTATTGTTACCCCATAAGAGCAAGGGTAACTAAGGATATCATGTCTTGAGGCCCACATGTAGTACACATGGAGTGGTGTGTGTCACATTAACCAGCAGAGCTCACAAGGCTCCTTATATTCATGATTGCATCATCATTCATACCTAATAGTAGTGCATCATCCATGACATTGGCTTGGCCTAGGAGACAATGGGTCTTACTTCATGATTTAATGATTATGGTATCATGGTTAGTGTCATTTTAATATTTGAAGCATTTGAGCATGTTGTGAAGAATAAATTCTTGATTATGAAACGTCTACTTGAAATTTATACCTTTTTCCTAGTTTCACCTTGGTGAGTGACATGGATTCCTACTAATTAGGTCACCCTAGGGAAAGGGGTTTCTACTACGTGGTCCTTTGAAGGGTCATAAACCATTCCATTCCATACTTACCACCTTCCATCATTCTATCCCTCTATTTCCTTACCTTTTGAGTTTTCGAGTTCATTGACCAAAGAAGGTGTTAGAAAAACAGGATCATAGAGCAATAAAATAAAAACAGATGTGGAAATAAAACACAAAAGATACAAAATCCAATAGAGACAACAATATATGTGGTTCAGATAGTGTGGGCTACATCCACTAGAGAAATTGTCAGTTCATTTCCTTTTTATTATCTAGCAAATGAATGGATACAACCTACATCACACCCACTATAAATTGCTCTTCTTTCTCTCACAGTTTCCTCTCTCATAATACAATATTCACATCCACAAAAAACCTAAATAAAATCCCTCATAAAAGAGGGTTTCCGTCTAAGGAAAAAAACCCTAACATAAATTCTATTGTCATACCTGCAACCTTATAATGAACGATATAGATTGACTACGAAATTAAAATATTTTATAAGGCAATTTTCCCAAAAACTTCTCTTCAAGGGCATTTCCCCTTAACCCCGGCTAGGGGGGGGGCTCCATTAATTTTCTTTGTCCCCCCCTAGACCCCCCTAGCTCCAAATGTGGGGGGGGGAATCCCCTCCACACCCCCTATCATAAAATGGGGTCCAAACGTGGTCAAAACAAGACCTATGAATCAATAAGAGAATCATGCTCCACAACCAACAATATCCCACTTGGAGATAGATAAAAAAAAATCCATTGTTATTGTACCTGATGGACTATGATCCACCTTAAATATGGAAAATTACTCATCTTCACCTTCATGCTTGAAGGCCAACGGAAACTAAGAAGGAACTCAGTTTCTCCCTAGTTACTACTTTTGCTAACTTGTTTACGGGATTTTGGCTAGTATGTATATTTTCCAACCTTTGTTGTCCATTTTCCAAAATAGATCGTATGAAATGGTACCTAAGTTATATATGATTAATATTAGAATGGAAGGATGAGTTATTTAATGCAATATAAATGACACTATGGTTGTTATAGTACAACTTGCTATTCTCCTACTAATTTCCCAATTCCTCCATAAACCTCTGTAACCAAATCATCTCTTTACTAGCCTCTGTAGCAGTAACATACTATGCTTCCATTGTTGAAATTGAAACAACCTTTTGTAGTTTCAAAATCCAACTTATTGTTGTTCCACCTATGGTAAGAACATAGCATGTGGTGCTCCTCTTGCTATATTTATCACCTACCATATTTGAATCAACATAACCCTATAAAAAAATGTTTGAACCTACAAAACATAATGTATGAGTATTAGTACCTCTCAAACACCTAAGAATCCACTTTACTACCTCTCAATGTTATTTACCTGGATTGTTCATATACCTCCTCACAACTCTTACTGCATGTGAAATATCTGGTCTTGTACACACCATCACATACATCAAGCTACCAATTGTTGATGAATAAGGGACCTTCGACATGTATTATATATACTCATGTGTCTTAGGACACATTTACTTGTTTAATTTGAAATTGCTAGCCAAAGGTTTACTAATTGGTTTTTCATTCTACATTCTAAACCTCTCCAACACTTTCTCTGTGTACTCACCCTGAGACAATGTCAATTTTTTATTTTTCATGCCTCTTGTTATTCTTATACCAAGGATTTTCTTTGCAGCACCCAAATCCTTCGTCACAAATGAATTAGACAATTTCCTTTTGAGCACACTTGTACCCTTCATGTTAGAATCTGCAACAAGAATCTTATCTACATACAATAGCAAGATAATATAGCTTCCATTTTCTAGCCTCTTCAAATAAACATAGTGATTTGAATGACATATATTATAACTTTATTCTATCATAAAGCTTTAAAAATTCAAATTACACTTCCTTGGAGCTTTCTTTAGGCCATACAATCTCTTCTTCAAATTGGATACAAAATTTTCCTTCCGTTTGACCTCGTACCCCAATGGTTGTTGCATATAAATCTCTTCCTCCAAATCCCCATGGAGATTTTTTTTTTTTACATCTAACTTTTCAATATGAAAACATTCTACTTCCACAAGACTTAAAATAGTCCTAATTAAATTCATTTTAACAATAAGAGAAAATATTTCATCAAAATATATGCCTTTCTTTTGTGAAAACCCCTTTTCAACAAGTTTAGTTATGTACTGCTTTTTTCCTCCATCTTCTTCTTTAAACCTGTAAACCCATTTATTCTGCAATGCTCATTTTCTTGTAGGAAACTGAACCAAGTCCCAAGTTTGGTTATTTACCAGGGAGTCCATTTCTTCTTTCATGCCTTTCTCCCACTTCTTTTTAGTGTCTACCTGCATTGCCTCTTCATAACTTTCTGGTTCACCAAAATTAGTCAACAATAAATACTACAATGAAGGAGAGTATCGTTCAGTGGGTCTACTTAACCTGATAGATATTCTAACAACACTTGTTGGCACAAGGGCAGACAAAGGTTTCAACTCTCAAGAGCGCACCAACAAAGCCCTAATTACCGACCCTTTCGGAAACACCTGCGAAGCAGATGAAGTCTCACCTGAGGTAGAGGTAGGGGTGGTTGCAAGACTCAGGTGTCTGCAACCTTAGTTGGGACACAGATCTGTGATTATCTTTCCTACAACACACTTAGCATCAATTATTACTTAATATACATTCATTAATCAACTTCACAGAAGGCACAGAGAATCACATTGAATACTTATACTAAGTACTTATCCACAAAAATATAGGTTAGATTCAACAGATCAAGCATTGAGCATCTCATATATCATATCTAATGTTCATTCATTCTTCAACAACACAAATCATACTGGATCTACTTAACCACATCAAGCACTTAGACAAGAAAGAGATAAATACATAAGAGCGAAGCATAAAACACCATACACACAATTACTGTGGTTCACCCCCACCCTGGGGCTACGTCCAAAAAGTATTGTTTATATTATCTTGGTCAAGAAGATACAACGCAGAGCTTTAATGACCCTTACTTCGCACAGGACATAAGATCTACACAACTAGCTAGATGCTTCTTCCTTGCTCTTCAGAAAAAGACTATAACAACCTGCACTTAGCTCTCCTATCTCATGCATAGAGCACTCTAAGATGCATCTGATCACATAGATCCAAATACTAGCACTAAGCTTCCATTCATACATCACATAGATGTACTATATTACTATCTCCCTCTATCTTACTATCTATATTTCCTATTTATAGATTACAAAATGGGCCTAAACGTGGGTAAACCCACGGGTCGACATCCCTTTCCCATTACATCAACCCAAAAACCCTAAAATAGAACCCAAAATAGGTCTTTCTTCCTTATTTTATGCTTCACATTGTACTCCTTCCTTGGCAAGTTGTCACAGTCCCAAAAGTGGTCAAGTATGACCAAGTACTCTTCAAAACTTGGTCAAGGGCCAACAAGCCCCTAACACTCACCTGTGACTCGTCCCGAGTCACTCATGTCTGACCAATTCCACTTAGAATGCCTTGATCTTGGCTTGAGCGGCTTCGACCTGTTGCAGTGTGACAACCTCTTGTTAAGTAAATTCCTGGATTACTGCATCATTGAGCGGTCCTTCCAGGTGTTGTTCTGCAGTGATGGCACCCTGTTCGAGTTCAGCTCCGTGGATTTTAAGTTCGATGAATAGTTGACATGCCTTCTTTTGGAGTGGTTGCAGTCGCTGAGAAATGTCCATTACTTTACTTTGCAGTGTGTGTACTTGTTGTTGGGTTGTGCGTTACTCTGCAAACCTCTTCATTCTTTCAACTGGGGTCACGAACTTCAGCTGTGCTTGTAGCACATCTGCATGTTGCTTTGCTTCTTGGAGTTGTGTCTCCAATGTCTGCAATTATGGATTCTCTGTAAGGGTTTCATAGGTCTGGTTGCTTCTGGTGCTTAGCTACCTACATTCCAAAGCCAAATTTTTTAATCGGATGACTGCACTTCGAGCAGTGGCCTCTCTTAGATCTCTTATCTCTTGGGGTGTTTCAAGCACGGTGCAGAGCTCTAGGTCCATGATGCACTATTAAAGTTTCTAGATTAATTCTTCCAGTTGGGTCACATGCTGTGGAAGACGATCTTCCCTCTTCACTTCTATGATTGTCATGGAGCGCAGTGCCTTATGAACTCTTTCTTGTGTTTCAAGTTTCTCTGCTAGCAACTAGTCCTTGCTCTGCTGTAACTGGGATTTTTCCTCCTCCCATTTTGCTTGTAAGTCAAGTTCCTCTAGTGCAACCTTTCTCCGTTGCTCTTCATTTGCGCTCTGTGCTTGCGCCAAAACTTGGCTGGCTTTCGCTATGTCTTATTGAGCTCATTGAAGGCGAGCTTCGACTTTCTTGGTGATCTGGCATAACTTTGTGGGCTCATCGCCTATTCCTAATATTTCCAATGTTATCAGTGCCATAGGAACTGCTTGGTTGGATTGAAGTGCTTGTTGTGCTTCTTTAAATTCGCCTATGATCTGGTGGAATAACTCCTCCTACTTTGCTTCTTGCTTTTCTGCGAGCTCTAATAAAACATCATTTAGTGTGGTAATTAGGAATTCAAAATCATCTGGGGTAAGCGTAGTCTTAAGCGTAGTCTAGGTGGCCTTAGTTTTCTTTCTGGATGAGGGCCTCGATGGGGTAGTTTTCCTTTTCTTGGAGGGATCTGCCTCATCCCTAGGTGGGGTAACCTCACCTTTGCTCTATTCAACTTTTGTGCCCCCTAGTTCTTCCTCATCAACTCCCTTCATAGGTGATAGCGAAGTAGTCTTCGGGGATGTGTTGTGGATATCTTGAACTTCCACATCCTTCTTAGGCTTGCGCGGTCCTGGTGTATCTGGCATAGCTTCAGGATTGTCTACGTCAGACATCTCTGTGGGATCTGGTGCAACAAGGAGGTCTACTGACCATTCCCTAGTAATCTCCTCCAGGTCATCTTCTATCAGCTTGTAATATGACTGGAGTTGTTGTTTGTTCTCGTCTATGTGCGTCGTGATGTAGGTGAAGTGACGATCTGCATTGAATTTCATCAAAGGTTGAAACCTATGAAGAGTGTTGGGTGTAATGTGTGGTGTAGACTAAATGGAATTCCTCAACTGAGTGTAGTACACATGGAAGATGGCATTGGACTGCCACTATTTGTTCATGTCACTGGAGTACCATAGCGTATAGAACTTTGCGGCCAGAGGTTTGAAGGGTTCAATCTCTGAAAACGTGTCTCCCTCGGGTAGTTCCCACGTGATGAAGTTGATGAGTATGAGAAACCAGCTAAAGTGGGACTCATACCCTTGGTCCTGCGCTTGTCTATAGTCAAGCTCTAGCTGATTTATGAGTTATTTTGCCCAGTTCATTTGCAGTCCCTCTGCGCACTTCCCTACGAGGTCAACTACAAATCCGCTCACCTGTGTAGGTCTGTTTTTTCGGACTAACTTGCCTACGATCAGCTGGAAACCAAAGAATACCATTGCATTCTCAATGGAGGCTACCTTGTAACCTCATGTGCTTTTCTCCAGATCTTCATATGTGTATTTTATTTGTTGAGCAAGAGAATGATCTGCGGTCTTTCCATGGTAAAAGTCATGCGGGTCAGGGCCCTGCATGCTTAGCCCAATAATCCAATTGATCAGAATCATATCCATAGTGATGTGTTATTCCAACCATAGGTATCCTCCATGGTAGCAGAAAAGAAAGAGTTGGAAACAGGCATTTACTCCTTGATGCCTCCCGAAATGTGGAATCTTCATTACGTTGAGGAGGGCTGATTGCGCAAGGTTATGGGTCCATTGCAAGGATACAATCTTGGGGTTATTTCCTTTTGTAATAGTCAAATACTTGTGTGGGGCTAGCATACTATATTCATTGCGATCTCCAAGGTTAAAATCACTGAATTTTAGGGTGGTCAGCTTCTCCTGGTTAGCACGAACTGTGCGCACCCCTTTCGGGAGGTATGTAGTGACTACAACATAGTCAAAGTCTCTAGGTACAAAGTCTCGGTTTACGAGTCCACCTAGTAGTGGGATATATTTAGGTAAGATGCTTGGAATCATATTCATAGTGGAAAAGTTGTTTCCGAACTTATATCATCTTTCCAAAGGCGGTCGAGATGGTTCTTCTCGGCCAGTGGAAGGGGAAGTTGGCAGTGAGCCCAAGGATGATGCCTGTACACCTATAGACATTCCACCTTCTGAAATGATTCTCTCAGTCATTAAATCAATTAGAACTTCTTCAACAATTTTCTCAACAGTGCTGATCTTGTTTAATTACATACAAATTTGGGTCAGTGGGCTCGGGTGCAATAGGAATTCAGAGATGAAAGTGAATAGTAAGGCAATGATCTCAGGGTTCGCACTCAGATTCTCAGTTGGAAAAAAGTATTCTCGGTGCATGGAGCGATAGGTTGAGTAGGCAATCTCAACAACGGTATGCTTGCAACGGACCTGTGGCCTTCATTAACTCCATTCTTATCTGTTCGGGTGCTATCCAACAGTCTAGTGGTAACCCATAACTACTTTTCGATCTGTTCGGAGCAGCGGTCAAATAGGTATATCGGTTCCAACGGCTATACTGCTTCATCATGGCGAAGTACTCTCTATCGTTGTTCTGATATCTCGACGAAGCTCCAATTCTGTAATTCTTCTTGCTGTGAAGTGTCCTCTAGAACCTCTTGTAACCTTACAGTATTATCCCTCTTCTTTCTAAACTTCCTAGCCTTCTTCCTAGTGAGTTTCATCTCAGTAATTCTTTTACCATTCTAATGTGTATCTTCTGTGGTCTTAGTTACTTCGCGCTGTGGAAAATATTTCTTATGGTTCCTTGATAATACCTTTTCTGTATCAAAAATAGGTAGCTCGATCTTCTGCAGATCCTCAATTGTTTTCTTAGCTTCGACACTAGAGGTACTAATATTAAATATCTACAATCTGCTCTTCTATTCTTAAATAAAGTGCACAATCCTTCTAGTCATAAAGTATTTTAACTCTTGCTTCTTATGTTCCAAATCTTGTTCTTCTTCTCTTCATCTGGCATGTTCTCTATCAATCCAGTGTTTTCCTAGGAGCATGGTAAACGGGGTGGTATCTTCAACAAATTTGATGATCTCAAAGTCTTCCTCTATTGAAGTTCCATTGGTAGTCATAGGTATCTGGGCGAGCCTTCCACATAGGGTTACTAGATTTTATCTGAAGAAACTTGTTCCTCCTAAGGAAGGAATCATGATAGGCTTTCCTATAGCCTCCTAAGTTCTTTCTGGCATAATGTTCACTTGCGCTTCTTAATCAAGAGTATAGTCAATGTCAAAGTCCCCTATTCTTTCTTTGATTTTCTCCTTTTCTTTAAATATCTTTGATAGCCTAACATGTCGGTGGTCATTCAAGGTATCTTTCACATGTAGCAATATCTTTTATGATTCTTTCTAGGTTTCTGCTATAATCTTGGTCTCTTGATCTCCCTCAGGGTTGGCTTGTTCCATAGTCAGCTTCTCAAGTTTAGCAATCATTCTAAGGAAATCCAATACTTCATGGTCCATAGCCTTAAAACAGAGGCAACTAAGTCTTCTCCCAGGGCATTCTCTAGCAATATGTCTCGGTCGTCTGCAACTATAACAAAGGGTTAATCCTCTCATCTGTTTAGATGTTCCCCAACTCCTTCTAGATTGTGCACCAGGATCATGGTGGCTAGCTTGCAATTTTTTTTTTCTAGGATCCTGCATCCACTTGTTAGTCTAGGCATTCTTTCGATGCATAGGTATAACATATCTATCACTATATTTATCATATCTATTCATATCAAATTTTCTTTCATCTATTAATGTCCTAGTTTTGAAGCTAGGACAGAATCTATCAAACATACCTAGATCCATGCTTTAGAAACAAAAGAAAATTCACTTATCTTACTTTTACAGAGCACAAAGCTTCCAGATCTAAGACTTTTAACTATTCTTACCTTTATTGAGGCATAGAGCTTATAGATCTTACCTTTTTCTTGCAAATATGACCTATTTCTTCACATATATGACTTCTTTCCTTCAGATATGACCTCTCTTTTTTCAGATCTGACCTGTTTTCTTGGCACAAAGCTTCACAGATCAAACAGAACACTACGCGCTAGGGCAACAGATCTATGCACAGAGATTATTTCACACAAAGCTTCTTCTTATTTAGTTCCCAGCAATCATAGTTCCAGGTCCCAGCAATGGAACCATTTGTTGGCACAGGGGTAGACCCAGGGTTCAACGCTCAAGAGAGCACCAACAAAGCCCTAACTATTGGCCCTTTCGGCAACACCTACGAAGAAGATGAAGTCTCACTTGAGGTAGAAGTAGGGATGGTTGCAAGACTCAGGTGTCTGCAACCTTAGCTGGGACACAGATCTGTGATTATCTTTCCTACAACGCACTTAGCATCAATTATTCCTTAATATATGTTCATTAATCAAATTCACAGAAGGCACAGAGAATCACAATGAATACTTATATTAAGTACTTATCCACAGAAAGATAGGTTAGATTCAACAGATCAAGCACTGAGCATCTCATATATCAGATCTAATGTTCATTCATTCTTCAACAACACAAAGCATACTAGATCTACTTAACCACATCAAGAACTTAGCCAAGAAAGATATAAATACATAAGAGCGAAGCACAAAACACTATACACACAGTTACCATGGTTCACCCCCACCCTGGGGCTATGTCCACAAAGTCTTCTTTATATTATCTTGGTCAAGCAGTTACAGCGCAGAGCTTTAATGACCCTTACTTCGCACCGAACAGAAGATCTACGCAACTTGCTAGATCCTTCTTCCTTGCTCTTCAACAAAAGACTATAACAACCTACACTTAGCTCTCTCATGCACATAGCACTCTAAGATACATCCAATCACATAGATCCAAATACTAGCACTAAGCTTCCATTCATACATCACACAGATGTACTATATTACTATCTCCCTCTATCTTACTATCTATATTTCCTATTTATAGATTACAAAATGGGCCTAAACGTGGGTAAACCCACAGGCCGACATCCCTTTCCTATTACATCAACCCAAAAACCCTAAAATAGACCCCAAAATAGGTCTTTCTTTCTTATTTTATGCTTCGCGTTGTGCTCCTTCCTTGGTAAGTTGTCGTAGTCCAAAAGGTGGTCAGGTATGACCAAGTACTCTTCAAAACTTGGTCAAGGGCCAACAACACTTATAGGAGTTTGAGGTACTTGTTTCTTCTATTGTTGTACATTTTATTTTCCGGTACCTTTGGAATTTCATTTTCTTTGATTTCATCAAGCACTGTGTATTTTGTGTTTTCCCTTCCATGTTTCTTTCCCTGCAATTGATCTTTGTACATGAAATTTTCATTGAATACCACATCTGTACTCCCAATAATTTTCCTATTTTCATAATCCCATAAAAAATAACCAAAATCATTAACACAATATCCAATAAAGGTACACTTCTTGGATTTTTCTTCAATTTGTTTTCTATTTTTTTTTTATCAATATGGACAAATGATTCACAAATAAAAGTATTCACAAATGAGTAGTTTACCTTTTTACCTATCCATGCCTCCTATGGAATTCCACCATCCAAGGAGCTTGAAGTCCCTCTTTTTATTAAGTAAACAACATTATCTACAACATTTTCCCATAATTGTAAGGGAAACCCAACATGCAATCTCATACTCCTTGCACGTTCCATGATTGTCTTGTTCTTCCTTTATGACACAACATTTCCTTGTCATGTTCCTAAAACTGTCTTCTCTCTATGAATACCATGGTATGAACAGTAATAATCAAACTCATTGGTGCAGTATTCACCTCCATTATCCGATCTGGGACACTTAAACCTTTTTCCTATCTCGTTCTCAACCATATCTTTCCATTTCTTCAAAGTGTCAAAAACATCCATTTTTTTATCGAATGTAGCGAACCCAAGTTTTTCTTGTTGCATCATCAATAAAAGTAACATAATAATGAGAGACACCAAGAGATGATACTTGAGCTAGTCCCCATACATTTGTTTGTACAAGCTATAACTTTTCACTCTTCCTTTCCTTTCCGACTTTGAGAAATCTGACTTTCTTTTGTTTTCCATAAACACAATGCTCATAGAAATAAAAATCAACTTGTTTAAGATCTAGCAACAAATTGCTTTTGTGAAGTATCTGCATCTGCTTCTCACTCATGTGTCCAAGCCTATGATGCCACAGTGTTGTATCCACTATTGTATAAGCTAAAGAGATACAAGAGTTAGCATTACCAATACATAAATACAATGTACCTACCTTCTCCCCTTTTTCCATTACCAGTGATTCTTTAGGGACCTTCCACACCTTATCTATAAATATAGATATACAACCTTCACTTTCCAACTGCCATGTTGAAATTAGGTTTCTTCTCAGATCTGGTATGTTTCACATCTTTTACTAAACATTGGTTTCCATTCTTTTGATTTATTTTTACCTTACCCATTCCAACAATTTTTCATGGTTCATCATCACCCAAATAAACTTGTCTGAAATCACCTTGACCACAATCTTGTAAATATTTCCTATGAGGTGTGGCATTAAATGAATCCCTTGAATATACTACCCAAGATTCAATAATATTATCTAAAGAAAGAATCAAAACATCTTGTAACACATCACTTATTATATTTTCTTCCTGATTTTTCTCTTGTTGTCCATATATTTGTTTCTTTGGAGCTTTGTAGTCTTTCTTTAGATTTCCTTTCTTCCCACAATTCCATCATTCTATCTTTCCTAGTCTGGATTTGGATCTGCCCTTCCTATAATTCCCATGGTTCCCTGATATATTTCCTCTTTCCTTTTGTCTTCCCTTATTCTCCATGGTCAATGCATTACCTGATGTCTCACTTGTGCTTTTCCCTTGCATTTTCTTGCTAAGGATAACACCAACAACATCATCAAATTTTAGAGTGTTTGAACCAGAGACAGAGTTACTTACAATCGTGACCAAGTCATTCCATATTTATGGAAATGAGCATAAGATTAGAATGGCCCTAACCTCTTCATAAAATTTCACTCCTAAAGAAATCAGTTGATCAGTAACCGTATTGAATTCATTTAAATGGTTGGAAATATACCCACCTTCTCACATATTCATATTAAATAAATTCTTCATTAGAAATACGTTGTTGGAATTTGATGGTTTTTCATATAGTTTATCCAATTCCTCCATCATATCCTCCGTTGTATTTTCTTTTGAATTATTGAAAGCCACCAATGTTTCCAGGAACATTTGTATCTTTCCCAGTGCATTTTTGTCAAGAACCTCCCATTCTCCATTCTTCATACCCATAGGCTACTTTTCCATCCTGCTTTTCCACCCAACGGTAAGAAAATATCCTTATGATATAAATAATATTCCATTTTCATCTTCCATAACTGGTATTTGTTTCCATTAAATTTCTTGACCCTAAACTTTCCATTCCACCATTGCTCCCACTCAAACTAGGAACCCTATTTTCTTGTGAGTTACCTTCCGCCCTAATGCCAGTTGTTAGAAAAATAGGATCATAGAGAAATAAAATAAAAATAGATGCATAAATAAAAAAAATAAGATACAAAATACAATAGAGACACAAATATACATGGTT
>JASDQU010373834.1:25198-59499 GCA_032191745.1 Picea mariana | reverse complement strand
AGGATGAACATTGTGCCCTTTAGAAAAATAAGGAGTAGATCCTAGAGGCACATACACATTAGACCCATGGGGAGGATAAGGTTGTTGTCCTTGAGGACTCCAGGTGGTGTTTGGGATGTCGCCCAGATAAGGTTGTGCATAAGATGGTCTGGAAGGAACAGGATTTGATACTCCTCCTTGTGGATTATGATATGAGTGCCCCCCAACATGGGGTTGGGTAAATGTGCCTCTAGAATATACTCCCCAGGATTGTGAAGGGTTTCTAGCAGATGAAGACTGCCCCTTGCCAGTAGTGGATTAACGACCGTGGTATGACTGGAAAAGGGCGATTTCCCTTCGGGAAGAACATGAAAAGGGGGTTGTCACTCAAGAGGGGTAGGCCCACCATAGGATGATGGTCTTCCAGGAGGGAGAGGTCCGCTAGATGGTGGTTTAGCTCCAGTCGGTTGTATTTGGTGAAAAGATGTCCCAGCAAGATTGTGCAGAACATGTGGAGTTGTAGAGTGAAAGTTTGTAAAAGAGGGGTCAGGATCGAAGTGCCTTGGGAATGAGTAGAGGTGATGAGTCTAGCATTAGGATAGACTTGTGTTGATGCAATAGTAGGGTTAATGACATGATCGATGGGGTGATTCATCATTTGACCAAATGGCCCAATTTCAACAGGAGGGTCATGAGGATTAAAGGGTTGTCAAAAGGATTCAAAATGATCAGAGAGATCCCATCCTGATGAAGTCCTCCATACAGAATGAGAAGGTGTGGGATTTATATCTATTGCAGTGGTAGGATGAACATGGGTCCTATACTCATCACCAAAGGTTGGTTCTGTGGATCCCATATATGTTTCAGTAAAAGTTCTCTTAGGTAACTATGGGACCTCTTTGTCTATGACGTTCCCAAGGGAGTCTAAGCGAAACAAAAGTGGTTCAAGAGGGGTTACTGATAAAGATGTAGTGTGAAGGTGGGATTCTCAACCATAACCAAAGAACCTTCTGAATTGTCTAACGAAGGAGCAACAACACTCCTAGCGTCAGATTGATTTTCTACCTCTCCATGATAGTTATCTACTAGAGGGTTAGGAGGTAAGGGTTGGTAGCCTTCCGGAGGCAGCTCTTGCATACTATGCGATCGACGAAGACATTGATCATCTACAGGCTCAATTTTGGATAATAACAGTACACGCTGAAAATCTAGGGCCAACTAACAAAAAGAAATAGCATACGCTAATACAATATAGGAATCATAACCAAGAAAACAGGACTTCTCTCGATGATCATACTAGTTGGTGATGAAATCCAACATCGTGTGATCAAGTCAATAAGGGGCTAGGATATGGCGGAACAGTTACAATGGTGACCTACTTAACGGACTTTCACCTTGGTGCAGGCTTCCACGCAGTAATTATGGATTTACCCTCCAAGGAGCCCGAGTAAGTTTGACCAATGCCTGCCCTAGGTACAGTGAGAATTCCCTTCACTGTCACCTCGTGTAAGTACCTAAGGATTATGGAAACTAAGGACACCAACTCGCAGTCAACCCCTGAGTAGGTATAGTTGACAATCCGATCCAAACATATGGGTAGGATAACAAGTTTGAAATCAACTCAAGAGGCTCCCACACATAATCACGGGTATACCTTCAAGTGACCCCCAATATATGATCCAAACACTACAAATAGTTGAACCACGAAGGGATAATATCCGTAACTCACCCGGATGCGACCTCATGAGTAAACCCTATGTGAGAGGGGGATCCCAGAAAGCCTATACGACAATTGGATTTGACTCTCCCTGTCTCAGGATGCTAATGTTTGTTTTGAAAACTTTGGAGAGTTGTACTCACAACCTAATCCAAAGTGCTAATCCTAGTCTAATGTTGGTGGAAGACCCTAAAAACAAAAATGTTCTAGATAATTTTTAATTAGCATTAATTTTATGGTTGTTCTTTACTCAAAGGGTGTATGACAATGAAACTGATGGTATGATGACTCAATTTCCAAAAATGCACAAGAAGATGATAATAAATCATTTCTTTCGATGACTGGCTATTTAAGGGAAAGAGAGAAAGTTATTTTCACTATCAAACACTAATATGCAATGTCCTCATACAATTTTTTCTCAATCAAATCTAATGAATTGCTAAGGATTTCAGAAATGCCTCCTAATATCTTACAATCCCCAGTATGGTCACCAATTTCTATTGTAGGTGAATCCCCCTGCGGATAAGTGGATTCCCTCTAGGTCTCTAGACTCCTAAGGCCAAGAAAGAAAAGTTCCTAACATGGACACTGACTTCCTTTTATATCTAATCAAGCTAATGAATGAAAGATAAGGAGAAATATATGTACCTTATTAGCGACGTTTGTCTTATTAAATTCATGGTTGAGGTTCGATCCTGAGCTCCCTGATAGATCCTGTAGGACAAACAAAGATACAATGGACTTCCTACTTTACTGAGATTAGCTCAATCATAGATCCATCTACTGCATACAAACTCATATGGAACAAGCATAAGTTTGAAAGAAACAGGCCAAGCATTAATTATTAATGAGAACAAGTAAAAGTACTGACAATCCTTTGAATGAAGGTGCAACAGCTTCTTCCATTTCTCCTTGTCCAACCCCTTTGCTCAAAGAATCTCCACTGATATCTTTGATGACATCTCACTCATGAGATCATAAGTTTGATGTAATTCTCAATCTCCATTGTACCTTTCTCCATGAGAAGGGCTCCTTATATAACCTTGGAGAGGTCCAACCACTTGAGAGATCTTTGGGATAAGTTGAGGATTCCTCTCCTTCAGTTGAGGATCTTCCCTAAGATCATGCCTTGACCATATATTCGAATCTAACCACCTTCAAGAATTGAGGGATTGTTCCATGATTTTCCTCAACAAACCCAAAATTTGCTAAAAAAAAGGGTAGCGATCCCCAAAAAGGGTGCACAGGGCGCTTAAACACTCCCCCAAAGAGGCTCAGGGAGTGCCAACACTCCCTGACAGTGGGTAGGGGAGTGATCCTTTCCAAAATTCATTTTTTTGTGGTTTTTTCAATGTCAAAAGGTTTGTACTCCATGTCAAGTGACTTCTCTTCTTCAAAACTAGTCTTTGGGGTGTCTCAAGTGTCTTTGTGATGTCGTTAAAGGCATGACATGGGCAAGATGGAAGTATGATGTTTGTGACATTTGCAACACTTGTAGTTAAGATGGGACACTTACAACACTTTTAATGATGACACTTGCGACACTATCGAAGTGAGTAATTTTGAGGTGTAACAGATGTATACTCAGCTTAGCTTAGAGGAAATTTTTCTTCCTTTTTCCTGTGTCTTTCTTAGGCCTCCCTATTCTCTGCAGTGTTTACTCCCATGGAGGCGCAGTCTCCAGCATACCTCCTTTAGGCATACTTCTCTCCACCCCAACTTCGGCTAGAGGCACTAACACCCTATATGAACGAAATCTTGTACCTCCTATCAAAGCTTCAAGGACGCTTGGAGCCAATAAGATTGAATCCCAGGCACGTTGGGGCTCGGACCTGCCATTTCAACTACCTTGCAAACCCCTTCCGTTGTTAGGAGGGGATCCAATAATGAAAAAACATATTGGCTTGGATGCTTGCAAGTAATTAAGCACCACTACACCAACTTTTGCTTGAATAAATGCACAAGATTAGTGTCACAGAAGCATAAAATCGACTTATGCGTGGAATTCCCCATAGAATTCCTAGAATTTATATTCAAACAAAGAAGAAAACTAGAGTGTTCCAAAATAACACTCATGCTTCATGAAAATATTCCTTGAAGACTTAATGCCTCACAAATGCTCATCGGATGTAATCCAGAATGCTTAAAGCGCTGTCGATCGGAGTTGCAGAGAAAGTGCAGTACAAAAATTCCAATCTCTTTAAACTCCCCAGCTTCCATTATTGACAAATGATAGTTGACACACTTGGTGATATGGATTATGGAGGCATTTAACGACTTTATTACTATGGTATTCGACCTTCTGGGAGCACACATGTGCACACTCAACTCTGGAATTGTTTCCTAGCCCCAAAGATCGAGTAACTACTATGACGGTTCCAATGCTCGTATCCTTCGTACTCAATTTTTCGTGCTTTGGCATGACGAAATGAATTGTTTAAACTAAAGAGGAGAAACGACATGGATAAAATACATTGCAGGTAATTCAAAGGAGAAATTAGGATCACGTAAGTATTAAATGATTGAGAATAAAGAGCTTCACAGGTACGCATTGATCGATTATGTTTTTTGGTATCTTAGGTCATATTTGCTCGATCGCTAAACTATATCAACCCCGCCTATAGGAAGGATTCTCCAATAACTGAACAAATCTTGCTCGATGATCTTACCGATGAACCCGAAAGAAACACCGAAGCAGAATCGACAGAGTGATATAAAATGCCAATTTCCTCGAGTTTGGAACCCCCAATAAATTCATTGAATTGAGAGATGTGGTCAAGCGGCATGACGAACAAGATGTGCTATGGACCGAAGAGTTAGCAAAAATAGCCGATGCGAAGCCTAGGAAAGTACGACAATTCACAGAACATCTGATAAAATCCTGAGCCATCCTACAACAACTGAACTCTAGCTTAGTAAAGTACTGGGTGCATGCAGTATACATCAGGGGAATATATGCGGCCCCGATGGAACATCATAGATTTTCCATGGGCCCAAACTTGTGAAAAACTGTTTGTCAACTGGACTGAATACGAGAGAGGTCATCCTTTCTAAGAAGTATCTCAAGATGATTGTTAAAAAAGTTGTTAAAATATAACGCCATGTGGTGATTTCTGTTTTGTTTAAACTGCAATTATTCATTAGTTTTGGTTAGAACTCCATATTATAAATAAAGACATCGACCAATTAACAAAGGGTCGATGGTTGTTGTAAGAACTCTTTCTTTTGTTTGTTAAGAATTATTTTGAGACTGCTACAAATTGAGAAGTCCTTCTGGACCAAAGACAAACTATTTTCATCAGATGCATGTGATTGGACTTGGAGAAGAATTACTTCCTATCCTGTTTCATGAATGATGCAGTAATGAGTAAGAGAAATTAATTATGTTGTCAAGTTATCCGGTGCAATGTTTTGATGTTATTTTCTTTAATGATGAATATAAATCATTGTGTTATTATGTAATGCGCGGTTATGGTAGATGAATTATTTTTCTTGCCATCATATTGTTACATATGTGCTTTCTTTCTGATAGTTAGTTTCTCATATAGTAATTAGATGCTCACATGGTTAATGTATTAGTACTAGGCATGTCGTATAGAGTAATTGTCTGCATGTTGAGAAATGAGTTATCCAAAGCTTAACCTCTTCCGAGTAGTTAAAACTTAATTCTGTTAATTTTCAAGTTGGTTTATGTTAGCTTTCATCTCTCATATCAGCCCCACCCAAGAGAAAATACAGAAGAAAATAGTCCTAATTGAAGGAAGAGACTTCACAAAGAAACAAAAATCCCATCGATTTATTGGTCGGATCGCAAGATATGGAGAACCATTCCATTTTGAACGTTGTAGAGTATAATTGGGCCTCGGTGGTGATTTGGGTTCCTACTGTTGAGTCAATGGATTTAGGTCCCATCAACACGACTACAGAGGGGATCCAAAGATGCTTTTTCCACTAGGTTTCGCCTACGAAAATATTGGTAAGAAATGTTTTAATATATTTCATTTTTTTTTTGTTTTTCAATAAAAGTAAAAAATGAAAATATTTTTGTATGACATCAAGCATTAACAATTGCTTTGTTGCATGAATGTAGGTCCATGATGGCTAGAGGGATTCCCACAACATAGGACGAGGGGCCGAGGAGATGAAAAAGTGGGAAAATATGTGGAGAGAGTGTTGCAGAATGTGTAGGATAACCTATCTCGATTGACACACAGGATTCCTAATGTTCAAGAGGAGGATATACCAGAGGCAATGCAATGAGAAGTGGTGGGTGTATCTCGTGCATGGGTGTGAATATTCTGGCATCTTACAAACGTCGTAGTGTGCTATCATGATACACATCTGAATCCACAATCATAGATACCATGGTCATATTATATACCGACCATATATGTATTTTGAGATTGTGAGCACCATTGTTTACTTTGACAGCATATTTTTTGAACTCGAAAGGATGAAATATAAAAAAAATTGGTCTTTGAATTTACCTATATATGTTACAATGTGTACATGCAAGAAAGTATTTTGTTTAATTAGCTATGTAACAAATTCCAATGTAAATTATAATTATCATATGCATCAGATACATGATTAGAAATTCTAGGTATGTGATTATAAGTAAGAAGATCAAAGTATCATTCCAAAAGTCTTACCCGTAGGAATTATCGAAGTAGAGTAGGAACGCACACATAGTAACTACCGTTCAACTGGAATACGACTAACTAGGAGTCCAGGAGAACCTATAAATATCGAAAACCATGTGAAATGGCATCGTGCAATATATCTATAATGACGTTATACTCAACCACATTGTTCGTTGATGGCTCTAGACGAATTCCACCTGAAGACACCAGTTGGCCCTCGGGTGAGTAAATGACCCAAGCAGTGGAAGCCATGTTTTACAGATGATGACTGGCACCATCCATGAATCCTAAGTAAACTTAAGACTATGTTGACATCTTTGAACCAAAGGAAAACTTGATAAGAAAGCCAATGACACAAAGGAAAAGATGTATATACACTAAGATACACTAGTATACAAAAGGTCACGCCCAAGCTTGTGGGATCAAGCTTAATACCTTTTAAGGTAGAGCCTATTTCCTGGATCATCCAACATATTCTCTTCATAATGTTCCAATTCATATGCTCCTTCTCCAATACACAATGCATGATATAAGGGCTATGCCACATGGGGTTGAACTTGCCTACCCCCAGTGATTCTTTGGCTTGGTCATAAAGGAAAACCAAGTCACCCTCAACGTATTGCCGAGGACAAACATACTCATCATATTGAAACTTGACACATCGTTTATTTCTTTTGATAGCCATAGAGGCATCTCGATGGTTCTCATCGAGATGCTCCAGATGTATGAGGCATTCTTCAAGATCAGATTTGTCAGGTAGAAGCTCAATTTCCAACTTTAGGGAAGGGATTTAACATTCAATCAGAAGAATCAACGCCACTCCATGTACTAAATGAAAAGGAGAGAAACCAATGGAAGTCTTTACTAAGGTTCAATATGCCCAAAGTGTAGGATAAAGCATCAGATTCCAGTCAGATTTACTCTAGCTAAATTTTTTTTGCAAGATGGTCGTGAGAGATTTATTCACTACCTCTACTTGTCCATTTTCCTAGGGATAACAAGGGGAAGAATGATCATTCTTGAACTCTAGTTTTGATGCTAACTCTTTCATCATTTCATTTTGAAAATAACTTTCATGATCAGTGAAAATCTCTCTTGGGATTCTGAATCAGGCTATAATTTGGTTGAATATGAAGAAAGTTGTAGTCTTACCATCAGATTTAATAGTAGGAATGGCCTCTTCCCATTTATTAAAGTAATCCATGACCAAAATAATATGCCAGTGTCCCCCATCAGAAGTTGGGTTATAGTCCATAAAATATACCCCCCACTTGGTGAAGGGACCGACGGTGACAACTGGGTGAAGAGGGATGGGTGCAAGAACATTTTCTGAGAGAACACATGGCAAGGGTAACACTTCTTGACTGCTTCAACACAATCTTTAAAAATTGATGGCCAAAATTTTTTGGCTCACAATATTTTTTGGGTTGTCGCAAGCTCTAATAAATGATCACCACAATCCCCACTATGAAAATCATTGATAATATATTTATCTTCCTTGTGAGTCAAGCAATGATGTAAAATATTGTCTACTCCTCAAAAATACAAAGTGTCACTCTTGATAAGGTAGTTTTTAGCCTGATGATGTATACGTCATCGATGGTCTCTCGATATATGCCGGGGTAGCTTCAAGGTTTGAAGATAAATTAGAATGTCTCCATACTAGGGGTCGAAGTGTTAGTGTTTCATGCAAAACCTGCACAGGAGACCTAGCTAAAGCATACACAAACAAATCTTATCAAGAAAAGGAAGAGAGATACAATATCAAGAATGAGAATCAATGTCTATTATGATCTTATCAATGAGTGAGTGATCTTCACTCATATGGGAAATGGCATCCTATAATTAGGAATGCATGCATAATAGTGATGGTATAAAATTAGAAATTCTAAAATAGAACTAGTAAGTTAACTCCCANACTAGGCCATTTTAGGTACTCATGTACAATGCAACTAATGAACACTGACTAAAAATGAGGAAATAGGGAAAACCACATGGGAACATAGCCCCCCTCAAAAGACAATGTATCAAAAGATGTAAATGGTAGTTGCTAGGAAACTTTGTTCTTCACTGAAAGATGATACCGCAAAGTCTGAAACTTTTTCTCACTAAAATTCTTTGTGAAGATGTAGAAATATTTATGGATATGATGAAGTACTTTGGAAATCTGTCAGGCCTTGTACCTCTTGATCCTGTGGACCCATCTGCACCAGAAAATATTCCTTTTTGGTGGAAGTGGAACCAAATGCGAAGTCTGATTCTTTAGGAGTGAGTCATACTCCTTCTGCATGGATTCTTTCCATAATGAATTTCCCGCAACCCTATTGTAGTTTTGTGGATCAGTAGAATGAACCATATAGAAATGCATGGACATTGTAGGTTCTGAAGCTGAAAGTATATGAGAAGGCTCCTCATGGTAAGATCGAGTCATCCTCAAATCCAATGGATTCCCTACAAGTTTTCCTGCTACCTAAAGTATGGTATGTTCCTTCTTCGGAATCTGTTGAAGCTTTGGCATTGGCTTCTTATCTTACTGTACTAGCTTCTTATTTCCATGTACAAAATCTGAGTGTATGGAATCATCTTTGATGTGTGAAACTGATGGAAGAACAAGAGTATATACATGTTGCACTGTAGGTGCATGCAAATCACTCTCCTTATGTGTAAGTAGACTAGAGAAGTCATCATCACAAAACTTAGTGAATTTAGACAACCTTGACTTGTGATCCACCTCACCAATACCAATGATGGAATTGTCATGCATGTCAATTATTGAAACTGAATTTGATGTAAATTCAACCTTTTTACCTTTCTAAGTGATTTGATAAACTAAGAGCGGATTCGTAGAAATATTTGGAACATGTAAAAAATTCTCAAAAATCCCATTTTGGAGTTCCACTCTCCCTTCTCCTGCTACTGCTACTACAGTATAATCCCCCATGAGAATAGGGGGTCTTAAGCATGGACTCAAGGAAGATAAAACTTTCTCTTTCGCTACCATATGATGGGATGCACCAGAATCTATAATCCATGAATCAAATGAGGAATTAATTGCAACCAGAGCATGACGATTACCTTTCTTAGGAGCAAGATCTTCTTCCTTCTGCTTCTTGACTCCCTCCAGAATGAATTTTCCAATGTTTTTCTAATGAAGTGCCTATGCCATAAAATCAATATGTTTCTTGATGCATGTGGATTCTCATGATTCAGTTTATTGTAGTAAGTGCACTGCTTTCCCTCCTTCTTGTTCTTGGAATCTAAAGAGTTGTTGTAACCTGAAGAATCATTAAAGGGTTTGGAATATCCCTCCTTCATGTTCTGTTTGGATGAACCTTTTCCATCATGCATGGTGAGTGCATGTGCTTTGGGATATTTCATGAGGCCCATCTATATGAGTTTTGTCTGCTCTTGTGTAATATACTCAATGAACTGAGCCAACGTAGGCATTTTCCAATTTGTTCCAAAAAGACATCTGCCAGAATGGAAATTGGAGACATATACAACGTATTATGGTCCTAGATTTTCCAAGATTGTTAGTGTTGTTCCAGAGTCTGTACTTAAGGCTTAGAAGTACAGTGTCTAGGCATCCGAAAGTGGGTAAAAGGTGGAGAAGGGAGAAACGTCAACCTTCGGCAAAGGAAACTAAGGAAGATTTCTACATTGGCGTTGTCTAGCTTCCAACTGTTCCTGGATGGTTATGGCCTGTTCAATGGCAGCCCATGAACGTTCGAGTTCAACCCGGGTAATAGTTGTTTTAAGAATAGTGTCGAAAAGGTTTAAGGAAATGTGTGTTTGATTCGATAAACTGGGTTCGATATCAGGCTGTGTTGGTACAGGGATAGTCATGGAGGAACAGTAAAATAACAAAAACTTCAGAGAGAGATTAAGTGTTGTCTCAATTTGGTTGTATAAAAGAGAATTTACAGTTTCAGGAATAAAATAGGGATGCAAATCAAAGGCTCTTTCCCGTAACTGAGTTATATTTTAATAAAAGGTATGAGGTGGGAGAAAAACATTTAGATGTCTATGGTGTAAGGCTTCTATCAAGGGAGAATCTGACGTATAAACAGAAGAGGAAAACTGTAAGGAAATAACCAATGTAGCAGAGAATATGTGTAGAATTCTGAAAATGTGGACTGGTCTTACACCCGTTGATAGCCGGTACAGAGGAAAAATAGTAAACAATTACAAAAAACCAAAATTCATTCGCTATAGTAGTGGTCGTACTAAATTATAACGAAGCACATTAGTTAGGAATATGAAATGAAACGAAATATGAGATACAAGAAAATAAACTTGTAACACAGTCATGACGGAATTGAGAATATTCAGATTTGCTTTGTATTAACTCTCAAATGTAAAAAACTCCGTTACAACCGACACAAAAAGGTCCAGCTTGTTTCTTTTCTTTCTATGGTGTATTTATACAATTTTACAAATAATATAGAATATCAATAGTCACAATATTTTAGTTATGACAAGGAGGAGAGAAATCGCTCCATTTCTTCTTCTCTGTCTTCACTTGGTGCTAGACATTTGCCCTAGTGCGTGCTCGGTGCAGGTGACACATCTTTCAACCAGCTGAGATATGAGCCGCGATAGTTCCAATTGATAGTTGGCTTCAAAGAAGTAACATTCTCGGGCTAACTGCGGTAGCCGGTCTTCCATCTATCCATCCATGATGTCGATGGTGCATAATTGCGCGCTGGGTCTAATCATGCATTTGTCTATTTGGACTATGTCCACCATAGTCACCTGGGAAATATCAGCTGAATATCTCTCCTCTTTTTCCTTCAGATCAAGCGAGAATTTTTCCACATTCATTTGCATCAACGTCTCAGCATTACCTCCGTTGTCAATGCCTAGCAGATCGTCGTCTATAGAAATAAAGGCCTCTTCTAAGGAATTGGTTATCTTTTTGGCTTGTTGCTTTCCTTTGGTGATGTTATGCTCCCATTCTTTTAATAGAATGTTTCCTCTGGTTTTCTCTAAAATGGTGAACCTGGGAGTACTTTCCGAAATCCTGTTGTTTGTGGCTATCACAGCCTCTTGGAAGGCGAACCAAGCTACTCCAGCTTCCCTTTCTCTAGCAGATAAGTTCTCTGAAACCTGGTTGACTAGCAAACAGTTGTCCTGGATCGCTTCTACCTTGGCGAGAAAATTTCATTGTGCCGTAGAGACTCTGTTCCAAATCTCAATCGCTAGGGATTTGAACATCCCAATGTTTATCATTCGGTTCTCGACGATCTCCACCCTATCCTGTAGTTGTTTGATGAAATCCCTTTGCTAGCTCACTTGCACCTGACCATCCCGGACCACCAGTTGTGCTTGCTCGAGCTTAATTTTGAGTAGCTCTATCTCGTTTTTATCGGCCAACCTAGCCTACTTTATTCCTACACTCGCCTGGTCTTTAGGAGTCTCTGTTGCTATGGCCAATATGGCTTCAAGGGTCCTAATGACACGATTTTTTCTTTTAAGTTGGTTTTTTAAGAGCTCGACTGAAAATTGATTCACCGAGGCATATGCTCCTAGTGTCCCTACTATTTTAGTAGCGAATTGCTCATTCTTCTTGTCCTTTCCATCAGTTATAACTTTATATTTCTTGGCAGTTGACTCTCCTTCCTAATAGAATTCCCTTTTTACTACTGCCTTTCTCTTCTTATCGAAGAAAAACTCATTCGGAGGGAGTTCTTCTACCCTTATGGGCCTCAACTCTTCATTGAATATCCATCCTGCATCGATATTTCCCTGCGTAGACTGCAAGGGGGTAACTAATGTGATAGGTTCTTCGATCTGCTTCCCTGATTTTCCTGGAGTAGCGACCAGACTCTACTTCTTTGGCGGGTCAAGAGTCTTTATCTCTGCTTCCGGACACTTACTTTGCTCCCCCTCGTCCTGGTGTTTTCCTTGATTAGGAGTCGCATCCTTAGAGCCTTTGACATATTTCTATTTCACCTCCGACGTACTCGGACCCTCACCTCGCAACACTGTGGGAAGACAGCTTCGTCGATGTTCCTGGAACTTCAGAACATCGGCTCTTTCCTCGGGTGCAAAGTTTTGTATCCGAGCCAGAATCTCGGCATAGGACCTTGCGCCTTGGAAAATGTCATCCGAGGGTGAATTCTCATGCTCAAATATCTTGAGCCCGAAACTGGCCAAATGATTGCTCACGACCCTCTACGGATCGTGTTTCTTGTATTCAATGGAGACCAAATTTAGGTCTTCCAGGGCTACTGCCTCGGCTTTGGCATGCCCAAAATCCAGTAAATAATAAGAATTCAAATGAAGATGAAAATGTGGCAAAACATTCTTCGAGTATCCCTTAAGATCTTTTCTTATACCACCGATTACTGTCTACCGTGCAACCTCGCGACAAACCAGCTTGTCAGGAATGAACAATGGTAGTGCATGTGGGGGAATAGAAGCCCCGAAAAATCTGAGGTACAAAAATTCTACTTCCACATACCAGTCTGCTATGCTACTCAGATTTGTTACTATGTTGTTCGAGATCTGGGGTGGAGGGTGACCAAAAATGGTGACATGCAGGGGCACCATCACCCAGTTAAAGATTTCATACACAAAATTTTCCGCTTTGTTTGCCCATAATTTTGCATGATATACATGTATGGGTTCGTCTTCTGTCGGAGTCCAACTCCAACTCATTAAGGGAAATGATGTCATACAAAAAATTGTGTCCATAATGTATGCAGACTGAAGAATGAAGACACCTTCCCATTCTCTTTATGTGCCTGATACTCTGTGACCCGACTGGTCAAGCTATCAGAAAGAATCTTTGCCCAGTCAAAGGAACTTCTTTGGATGACCCGAAACATTAGAGGCACCCATGGAAGGAAAAAATGTGAGGTGTCCGCTTTCCCATATAACCTGCATGTCATCATGGCTACATATTTGTACTGCGGTTCTAGAGAAGTGATTGAATATATGTCGTGGGTATCAGCTCTGAACTTCGCAGTGTTCGAAACCCAATCCTTTATTAAAATGGACATGGTTTTATCATACTGAACGCATTCCTTCTGCATGAACTCGTCCAAGAATTCAACGCCATATGTGTAGTCGGACGTCATGGGCAGCTTATACATGGCTTGCAGATGTTCTGGCCTGAAAGTCTCAATGGTGACTTGGTGCTCGTTCATGATGGTTCTAGTCGGTATGTCCACATGGTCCGATGCCCATCGGACCATATCATAATATGGAAGCAGTCGTGGCTTGACTGCTACTCTATGCATTTCGGATTGGATGACTATTTTGTACTTGGTGGTTATATCATTTTTTTCGTTGTCGTTGGATTCGTCGGAATAGTCCACCAACTCTACCTGTAGAACATCCAAAACGAATGACCAATTTGGGATCGAATCAATACTTCGAGGTGAAGTATCAACGAAATTTTCTGAGCCCTGTCCCGAAACCTCAACATTTGCCTTTGATGATTTTCACGGAGCCATGGCTGGAGATTGCGTTTTGGCTCTTTTGCGATAGAAATGCGTATACATACAAAAGTCAGCTGCTCAGAGATAATGCTCTCTGCGTAATATGAAATGCATCTGTTATAATGAACCACAACTCTTATATATATTTGAAAACTTGGTACCTTTCAGAACAAGTCTGTCAAATCATATTTAGAAATAAATTTTGCCATAAAAATCCTATCTTATATTTATCGATTTACCCTATTTCCTCATTATTGTCATAGATTTTGGCGGTTTTAAAAGTCAGTTGGCGTATAGAAAGAATAAGGCTACCTCGTGAATCATGCAAGCATCAAAACGTGGGATATATCTTAATTTAGCCTAATTAATCCAGTTTTACCAATGTTAATCAACATTTCGGTACTCGTTATATCAGGGATTTTAGTTTAACTCTTTGAATCTCTAACACTCGAGACTATGAAGATCGATTTTGATTAATAAAAGGTAATTGTGATTTGTGGCTCGATTAATTTTATAATTATTATATTCATTTTATAATTATTAATTAATTATGTTATCTTTTTGGCTTCCTGCTTACCTTCGGCAATGTTATGGTCCCATTCTTTTAATAGAATGTTTCCTCTGGTTTTCTGTGAAATGGTGAACCTGGGAGTACTTTTTGAAACCTTGTTGTTTGTGGCTATCACAGCCTCTTGGAAGGCGACCCGATCTACTCCAGCTTCCATTTCTCTAGCAGATATGTTCTCTGAAACCTGGTTGACTAGCAAACAATTGTCCTGGATCACTTCTACCTTGGTGAGCAAATTTCGTTCTGCCGCAGAGACTCTGCTCTGAATCTCAATCGCCTAGGATTTGAACATCCTGATGTTTATCATTCTGTTCTCGACAATCTCCACCCTAGCCTGTAGTTGTTTGATCAAATCCCTTTGCTGGCTCGCTTGCATCTGACCATCCCAGACCACCATCTATGCTTGCTCGAGCTTAGTTTTGAGCAGCTCTATCTCGTTTTTATCGGCCAACTTGGCCTGCTCTATTCCTACGCTCGCCTGGTCTTTAGCAGTCTCTGTTGTTATGGCCAGTCTAGCTTCAAGGGTCCTAATGAGGCGATTTTTTCTTTTAAGTTGGTTTTTTAAGATCCTGATAGAAAACTGATTCGTCGAGGCATATGCTCCTAGTGTCCCTACTATTTCAGTAGCAAATTGCTCATTCTTCTTGTCCTTTCCATCAGTTATAACTTTATATTTCTTGGCAATTGACTCTCCTTCCTGATAGAATTCCCTTTTTACTACTATCTTTCTCTTCTTATCGAAGAAAAACTCATTCGGAGGGAGCTCTTCTACCGTTATGGGCCTCAACTCTTCATTGAATATCCATCCTGCATCGATATTTCCCTGCGTAGACTACAAGGGGGTAACTGATGTGATAGGTTCTCTGATCTACTTCGCTGATTTTCCCGGAGTAGCGACCAGACTCTGCTTCTTCGGTGGGTCAGGAGTCTTTATCTCTACTTCCGAACTCTTAGTTTTCTCCCCCTCATCTTGGTGTTTTCCTTGATCAGGAATCGCATCCTTAGAGCCTTCGGCATATTTCTGTTTCTCCTCTGACGTACTCGAACCGTCACCTCGCAACACTATGGGAAGACAGCTTTGTCGATGTTCCTAGAAGTTCATAACATTGGCTCTTTCCTTGGGTGCCAAGGTTTGTATCCGAGACAGAATCTTAGCATAGGAAATTGCACCTCGGAAAATGTCATCCGAGGGTGAATTCTTATGCTCAAATATCTTGAGCCTGCAACTGGACAAATGATTGCTCACGACCTTCTGCGGATCGTGTTTCTTGTATTCAATGGAGACCAAATTCAGGTCTTCCAAGGCTACTGTGTCGGCTTTGGCATGCCCAAAATCTAGTAAAGAATAAGAATTCAAATGAACAGGAAAAGGTGGCCATACCTTCTTCGAGTATCCCTTAATCTCTTTGCTTATACCACCAATTACTATCTGTCGGGCAACCTCGCGACAAGCCAGCTTGTCCGGAATGAACAATGGCAGTGCATGTGGGGGAATAGAAGCCCCAAAAACTCTGAGGTATGAAAATTCTTCTTCCACTTACCAGTCTTCTATGCTACTCAGATTCGTTACTATGCTATCCGAGATCCGGGGTGGCGGGTGACCAAAAATGGTGACATCCAGGGGCACCATCACCCAGTTAAAGATTTCATACACAAAATTTTCCTCTTTGTTTTCCCATAATTTTTCATGATATACGTGTATGGGTTCGTCTTCTGTCGGAGTCCAACTCCAACTCATTAAGGGAAATGGTGTCATACAACAAATTGCATCCATAATGTATGCAGACATGAAGAATGAAGATGCCTTCCCATTCTCTTTTTGTGCCTGATACTCTGTGACCTGACTGGTCAAGCTATCAGAAAGAATCTTTGCCGAGTCAAAGGAACTGCCTTCGGCAACCTGAAACATTAGAGGCACCCACGAAAGGAAAAAATGTGAGGTGTCCTCTTTCCCGTATAACCTGCATGTCATCATGGCTACATATTTGTACTGCGGTTCTAGAGAAGAGATTGAATATATGCCATGGGTATCAGCTCTGAACTTCGCAGTGTTCGAAACCCAATCCTTTATTAATATGGACATGGTTTTATCATACTGAATGCATTCCTTCTTCTTGAACTCGTCCAAGAATTCAACGCCATATGTGTAGTCGGACGTCGTGGGCAGCTTATACATGGCTTGTAGATGTTCCGGCCTGAAAGTCCCGATGGTGACTTTCTGCTCGTTCATGATGGTTTTGGTCGGTATGTCCACATGGTCCAATGCCCATCGGACCATGTCATAATATGGAAGCAGTCATGGCCTGACTGCTACTCTGTGCATTCCGGATTGAATGACTATTTTGTACTTGGTGGTTATATCATCTTTTTCGTTGTCGCTAGAGTCGTCAGAATAATCCACCAACTCTACCTATAGAACATCCGAAACGAATGACCAATTCGGGACCGAATCGATACTTTGAGGTCAAGTATCAGTGACATTGTCTGAGCCTTGTCCCGAAACCTCAACATTTGCCTTTGATCCTTTTTGCGGAGCCATGGCTGGAGATTGCATTTTGTCTCTTTCGCGATAGAAATGCGTATACATACAGAAGTGAGCTGCTCAGAGATAATGCGCTCTGCGTAATATGAAATGCATTTGTTATAATGAAACAAAACTCTTATATATATTTGAAAACTTGGTACCTTTCAGAACAAGTCTTTCAAATCATATTTAGAAATAAATTTTACCATAAAAATACGATCTTATATTTGTCAATTTACCTTATTTCCTTATTAATGTCATAAATTTTGGTGGTTCTAAAAGTCAGTTGGTGTATAGAAATAATAAGGCTACCTCGTGAATCATGCAAGCATCGAAACATGGGATATGTATTAATTTAGCTTAATTAATCCGGTTTTACCAACGTTAATCAACATTTCGGTACTCGTTATATCGGGGATTTTAGTTTAACACTTTGAATCTCTAACACCCGAGACTGTGAAGATCGATTTTGATTAATAAAAGGTAATTGTGATTTGGGGCTTGATTAATTTTATAATTATTATATTCGCCATATCGCGACTCGGAGCTTCGAAGATAATTTTCTGGAAGATTTACATGTCGAGCCGCGAAACCGCGAGATCGCGATAACATGACTTAATTAAAAGGGAAGATAATATTGGATTAAGTGATTAATTAATGACGTTATAACCGCATTGTGATTTCACGAGTTGGGGTTTAGACGGTGTAATTTTCGAAAAGGACAACGCCAAGTGGTGAAATGCCGAGAGAATCTTTTACCACGGTTTATCTTTTACCTTTAACCTTGACACGGGTTACTCAAATAAGGACCTCGTGTTCTCGACTATCGTGGCTATGGCAATAATTTTTTGGGTTTGGTGAACGCCAAGGTGCGAAACCTCGGCGACACTTAATCATGGGTTAGGGAAAACTTTACCCTCGTTACTGTCTTGAGTAAAAAATTAAAACGATTTTGTTGTTTCGTGGTTCAAGACGTGTGAACTACATGACTTATAGTATCTGACCTATGAGATCCCGAAGTAGAACAAAAGAGAAAACATTTTTATGAAAGGTAGGACTTGTTTCGAGAGTATAATAATCATCGCTGCTTGCGTGATAAAGCTTCAGAGATCTCGATATCTCAGAGGGAAAATGTGAAAACCATCTTTAGATTTCAAGCATTAAAATGAAATTTATAACGGGCTAAAAAAAACAAGGGTGGCTCCAATAGTTAGAATAAGTTGTTTCTCTTGTGTATAATTTTCAATAACACATTCACCCAAGCTCAAAATCAAATATTTAAATTTAGTAAAGAAATCCTGTATATTATCAAAACTTTTAGGGTCTAAGGTATTCAACTCTACCTCAAGCATATGACCTCGCATCTCATCCTTCTTTCCAAAGATTCCTTCCAAGGTGGTCTATATCTCATTTGGAGTATTTCATGCGGCAAGATGAAACCATAGATCAGTGGATATTAACTCAAGAAGTAGTCCCATGGCCTCATTCTTATGGTTCACCCATCTAGTCTTCTCAAGCGTTGATGTAGGCTCTGTTTCTATCACCATCGTCAAATTATATAGTCCTTTTCTTTTGAGTTGTAATGAAGCCTTCGAATTCCATTCAAAATAGTTTTACGGTGTGAGTATTATCACCAGACTTTATTGAATAAGTTTCATTGTCTCCATCCCTGCTATTGATTATGAAAATATCCTGAAAATCCAGATCGTGGATTCTGAGATATGATTGCTGGTTCTATGGAAGTTATAGCTATGATAAATTATCTATATACCCTAACATATGATGTGAGTTTTATATATTTTTGGTGAGCATGAGAATCCCTATATTATACGTCTTTGGTAAAAATTTCATCCCGACCCATATCGCGGATTTCGATATATGGTTATTTTACTACAGAAAAACAATTTTTGGAGGGTTGTTGAATCGTCGCACCCTATAGAAGGATGAAGTACGACAATGCTAAATCATCACACCCTAGTGAATGACATAGTGTGAATATTGTCAAAAAATAAATCATCTCACCCTGGATGAAGAACACAATGTGATGACGTCGCACCTTGGTTGTGTATAGGCTGCGACGATGCCTGAAAAAAGAAAATATTATTAAGTTTCAGTGTGACCATCACATGCTTCGATAGGGAGAGGCCACGATGATTCCAATCGTCATGCCTTTAGATAGGGATAGGCCATGACAATTGCAGAAATGAGGTTTATTCATGGACTCTTTTTCTCTACTCTAGCTTGTCTCAGTTTCTCCAAGCATCTTTTCTCTGATACCATGTCAGTGTTTCATGGAAACCTGCACACGAGACCTAGCTAAAGCATACACAAACAAAGCTTATCAAGAAAAGGAAGAGAGATACAATATCAAGAATGAGAATCAATGTTTATTATGATCTTATCAATGAGTTAGTGATCTTCACTCATATAGGAAATGACATCCTATAATTAGGAATGCATGCATAATAGTGATGGTCTAAGATTAGAAAGTCTAAAATAGGACTAGTCAGTTAACTCCCACTGAACTAGTGTGCCGAAAATAGAGATTTCCCCAACACAAAGACGAGATAAGAAAGATATGTTCATCCCATATAAACGAAGTATTTTTTTTCAAAAGACACATGAAACCCTTAGTTAAATTGGCATAGTTCACTATGAATTGACACAGGAAATTATCCTTCCCCTGTAAACCTTTAATTTGTCTAATGTTGTGTGGGGGAGGAAATCAAAATATTGCCTCAACCTTCATAATATCTACCATGATCCCATGGTCAAACACTAAGAATCCTAAAATATAGCTAGACCTACCGCAAAACATGCACTTGTGAGGGTTCAACCGAATGCGATAGTAATGCAATCTCTAAAATACTAATCAAAGGTGAGTGGAGTGATCTACTCTCTTGCGAGAGTGAGCAGCAAGATCATCTAAGTAAGCTTCAACAATATGCTTGAGATTGTGAAAAGAAATGTCATGGAATTTTGGAAGGTTTCTTTGACATTTTAAGGCCAAAAGGAATTTTCTGGTATGCAAAATTACCCCAAGAACAAATAAACATCTTCTTATGTTGATCCTCGAGTTTGATTTGAATTTGATTATACCATGAAAATCCTTCCATAAAATAAAAGACTTCACTTCCCACGCACTCGTCAAGAATTTGGTCAATGAACGGAGTCGGGAAGTTATATTTAGGGAAATCCTTGTTTACGTCTCAAAAATCCAGACATATGCGGATGGTTCCTTTATTTTATTTATGGGAATGGGGATGGAAGCCCATTCAATCAAGGGAACCCGGTAGATGAAACCGACATTAAGTATCTTCTCTACCTCTACCTTCATAGCAGGGGCCTTCCTAGGATTAACAACTCTAAGATGTTGTTGAATAGATTTAGCATCTAGATAGGTTTTAATCTCATGTTAGACAATGTTGGGGTCGATACATGGAATCTCTTCATACGACCAATCAAATACATTACAAAAATCTTTAAAGAGATCGGTGTATATCTGAATTTCTTCAGGTCAGTTATCCACACCAATAAATACGTTCTCAATTTTTTGAGGAATATGAGAGATGTCGATATTCATGGTATGATAAATATTCTCCATGTTTTCTTCGACATAAATACCATGTGTATCTAATGTAACCACATCATGACCAACCATATAAATCAAGGTATATCTGGATTCATCCTATTTGATATTAATAAGATCTGGGAGGAAATAGGAGCGATGATGCATATGGTCCCAAGGTATATCAGGACCATACATGGCCTCTAAGATGGATTCATCAGAAGGTAAAGTATCAATGAGGAAATCATGTGAACAATATGATTGAATGACCCATACAAGATCTAGAATAGGATCCACCTCGTCTATCCACAAGGAGGAAGGATTTGGGTCAGTAGTACCATCAAGAATACAATTTTATGCAACTTCTTCAACTGAAAGTGGCATTTCCATCCCAATGTATGACTGACCTTCATATGACATAGTTGGGGAAGGTAGGGTCTAAGAATCATTGAAATACGAAGCATGGAAAGGAAAATACCTCATCGACGATGAAGACTCACTGGAAATGGCATGAATGTGGTGAATTGGTGCCATGAAATCAAAGCTACCCATCAGAGAGGAATACATTCTAACACCAACATCCTCAATTTCCTACTGAGAATTGTTGATCATAGGGATTGAAGGTCCAAACGATGAATTAGGACTAGTGTGCGCAAAGGACAACTGATCAATCATCATTATTTTCCCTTCCCGAGGAAAACATAAAGTGTGGAAAAAGGACGACACGAAGCCTGTCATGGCATAAGTCCAATTACGCCCTAGTATTAAATTATAGTCGAAGGGTGCATCAACCACGTCAAAATCAACCTCCATTGTCTTCCCACCTAACTAGACTGAAAAAGAGGGAAGAATTCCATGGGGTCAAAATGAATGCCCATCAAATGATGTCAACATAGTCATAGATTGGGATAGCTTTAGAGAGCCAATGAATTTCCAATGGGTTAGGGACATCACACATGTCGAAGTACCTTCATCAATTACAGTGCATTTGATGGTAATTTTTGTGTACTCCACATGGATTTGAAAGGCCACGTGGTAAGGTAAGAAAGGCCTAAAATCTGTGACATCAAACTTGATAAATTTTGATCCACATGGGTCTATAGATCCTAATGAAGATAACAAGGAATGCCTCTATGAAGGAAACATATGGAGGACCTACAAAGGTGACATCGCACAAGGAGTTTGTCCCAGATCCTTGACAATCGAATAGTTCTAGGTAGATTTCGCATTAGGATTGTGGGAAGAGCGCTTTAGTACTCCCTTTGGAATACGAGGAAGAGGATCCAAATTTTCGATCTGCAAGGGTGTTTCTAGAGGAGGAGGAGAATCTGGACCTACAACGGTCTCTGAAGAAAAGTAATCATAAGATCAAGTGGCTACATCAATCTAAGACTTGACCATATTGACACATAGATGGACATCATCATCTTCCAAGGGGTTTTTACTTTCGTTTGAGACATTTTTGTTGTTGGGGGTCCTCGAGGCCATGTGTTGGTTATGCATAAATGGATTTGTAAGAGCAACAGGTGGTTGTGATAAGATCCTCAAGGATTCCTCTATTTTTGGGGATAGGTCGGTAAGGTGATCATCTTTATAAATTTTACAAAGAAACTTCACCTACTTTTTTTCTTTCTTTTCCTCACCAACATTATTATACAATCTATAATTATTAGTGTTTTCCTTGGATTTATTATTAATTTTCCCACCATTACAATTATTACCTCATCCTTTCCTTTTATTCCCTCCTGGTTTCTAGTTACCATTTGGGTTATCCAACGATTGTACATAATGCACATCCACCGGCTAAGTGGGAGTGGAGGACAAAGTTAAAGCTTGTCCTTCTACAGGATGGCTTAGAGACAAATCTTCCAACTGGTTCGTCACCAATTTTGTAGACTTAGAATTTGCAGATACTATCATTCCATCGACATGAGGTCCATGATTTTTTCTAGGGTAATAGTTTGACCAGGACACGTCAGGAAGAATTTCATACAACATCAAATATTGAGCATATATGAGGTAAAATTGTTGGGCTTCGAAAATAACTTATTTCTCAGATGTTACTTAAAATGTAGAGACATCCTTCCAAATATAAGGAAATAAGTGTTATCACATTAGGTTGTCAAGGTTCATAGGTGTGTGTTGATAATACCTGAGTCTTTGTACTTCCCCTGTCTCTCTCTCTCATTCGCAGGCCAAGTCTTTAAGTTTTTCCTTTTCAGCTGGAAAAGTCATTTTTGTTTTCCCCTTTTGTTGGGCGACCTATTTTCATTTATTGTCTTACCTAAAAAAGTCTCGGCCTAAAGCCTATCTGTATTTCCCTAAAGATGAACACCTATCTCCTTTACCTCTATCACTGATCCTTTTGTTTTCCCGAGCTCTCAGCCAGTCGCCCAAGTATTTATTTACACAGGGCGCAACCATGAGCACAAAGTGAATCATTCAAAGGAATTCTATTTTGGGCCAAAATAACCAACAAGCAAGCAAGTTCAGTTTCAACGGTGAAGATTCCATTCAAAGTTCATATTAGCAGCCCTCAGGTGATCGAGATTATAAAGTTGGGTGAATTTTAACGTCATACATAAGTCCGAAGTTGAATATCAAATGTCGTGTGTTCTTTCTCAACAGATGGGCATGATCTATTTCAGATTTTGGGTTTTGGGATTATGGGTTCTTCTCCCTTCGGCTTTCTATGAAGCCCGAAGTCCCAAACTCTCCGAGGTCTCGAAGTGATAAAAATACCCAAAGTGTCGAAAGGTCCGAAGTCCCGAAGCCTGAAATTAGCAGGAGTCATCCGATCTAGAGGGACATGTGGCACTAGATACGAACTGCGAGAAATTCGTTGTGGGATATTTGGAATGATGAGTGGGTCATCCATCCAGAGGGGCACGTGGTGCCAGATTAGCAGATTTTTAGTTTCACAAATCAGAGGTTTTGCTGGGAGAAATGTACAAGTTTCACGCAGTGCGAGCTCGGGAAGCACTCGAAGAGTGGGCCAATGGTCATAGCCTAGGTTCATATGGAAAGCGGGTCTAGGAGGAAAGCATGGTGCCCATCACATGGAGCCGACCGAGGTGGATTTATGAGGAAGAAATCGTAGCTGTCGGATGCAAAGAAGATCCAGTCGTGAATCTAAGTCAGGTGATTTTGTCAAAGTGGGCATTGGGAACTCTATTGTCTGGTGTTATGAAGATCCTTGAAAAGAGAAGTCCTGAAGCACCTTTGGAGATAAGCGTCAGGTCATGGCCCAAGGTCACATGCAGAAAAAAGCCCAAGAAGTTGGAACCAGGATATTTGGGAGCATGAAGGAAAGGGTGTATATTTCATGAGTTATGCATCAAAGGCCAGAAATCTCCCATGTTAGTCATAGAGTGAGATTATCATGGTTTCAAGGCATCAGGTTGACTCAAAGAACCGCTAGTAGCACATGGAATCTCCCTCAGTGTTCAAACCACGTCCTGATCCTAATGAAAGTATTTAATGAAGGAGGGGGTGGTGGTCGAAACCTCGTCTCACCCCATCTCACCCCATAAATGGAAAGTGTATAAGGACTGGCCGAGGAGGCAAACTGTCAGGCCGAATTTCTCTTGTGGATGGATTTTTTTGCAAGCCCATACTAATATGAGCTAGCGTCTGATAGAATATTGCATGCATAGCCTAACAAAAGAATATGTAGATGGAAATCCTTGAATGCAGGGGCCTGATCCTATTCCTAGTGGTCATGAACAGTTCTAAGCATAAATGGGTAGTTTTAATATTTTGTTAAAGGGTGGTCAATTGGTTGACTAGAGATACCTATTTTGTAATGTTTTGATACCATAATTTTTCTCTGGTTATGTATAAAATTTGAGACTTTCACATTAATAGAAGTCAACCTCTTTTCATCTCCATTAAAAACTGTGCTAAAACACTCGGGCATGGAGGATCTAGTTGAGGGTTGTATTTTTATTGTAATGTAGGTTTGATTACAATATTTATATGACCATTTTTAGTCGTCTTCCTTGTTATCTTTTTCCCTCTTACGCTGAAAGGCTCAGGCATAGAGGATCCAGTCGAGTTTTTGTAGTTGCATGATAATGTAGGTTCTATTATTATGTTGTTTTGTTTGTGTTGTTTGTACATATTTTAGTTTTTTGAAGGTTGAGTTGAAGAGAAGTCTTGAGCCTGAGTTTTTATTCACCAAACCACTTGAAAGTCGACTCCCATAGAAGTTTTGGTCACCTCTCTCACTAAGTCTTCCATCTTCTCACCTTTAAACTCAAGTCACTGACCAAATTTGATGAGGCCCTCACTTCCCTGTGCATTACTTGTCCAGTTCTATGTTGAAATCATTCTTGTATTGAGTTTTCTCCATTTTGACCTCCACTCATAAAACCAACATCCACTAAACACTTTTATGGGTATTAGGCTTATCCTCCCACAATATAAGGGTGACTCTTAGTGCTAACATTATTGGCATCGTTGTCGGGGACAAATTGAAGAATTTTCCCTGGGTAAGACTGACAAAGAAATTCTGATTCTGAAGGTGCATCAGATATGAGTGACTTGAAGATTGAAAATTACACCTAGCAACTCCATTGTTTGAGTTGTGGCTTTGAAAGTCAGACACATCAGGTCTACTCTACAACTTCCTCTAGAAACACCTAAATCTGATCCAGACAAGATTATCCATAATGGAAATCTTTCTCCTGAAAAGATTTTAGCTTATGTACCAAATTGAAAAGCTCCCTAGGAGAACAATAATGATCAGATTTGGTCTTTGATGGTGAGCAAAGACCAGACAGTTTCAGACTGCATATCATTCACTTGGCGACTCCCTGATTAAATAATGCAGTGGTGACTCCACATTTTGAAGAATTCATATGTTCAGATCGAAGCTATCCTGGCTAAGAGGTTTTCCCCATTCAATTTCTCAACCATAGTTGGTTATCCACATCTAGTGATGGATATAAATGAATGGGATGATTATCTTTCAAGATTCAAAGGATGCAACCATGACCATCCCAGTGAGAACTTATTCAATTTTCATATATGCATGCTTGAACATGGTTTTTTTTACGAGGATGTTTTGATAAAGATGTTCAAATTTTCTTTGGAAGAACATGCTTGTGAATGGTGTCAATATCTTCCTGTTGCTAGTATCCATTCTTTGAAGGATTTTCACGATGCTTTTAATTCATATTACGAGAAGATTTACCCAACTCATCTTATTTTTTATGGTTGTTGTAAGGATTTTTCACTCCACATCCTGCAGATGATAGAGTGTTCCTCGTGTGATGAGTCAGGTAAAGATCTCATTGAAAGAGAAAGTGAGTATTTTTCAAATATGGATGGAAAATTTTCTCTCTCTATTTCCCAAGAAGAAGGCCTTTCAGATATGATTGATGATAGAACTAATGATTGCATAGCCATAGATTAATTATATTATTTCCTTGATGCACCTATTGTCTCAAATTTGAAAGAAGAAATAGTTGTGTAAGAGGATTCTTCTATTTTCCATCAAGAGGTTCCCCATGATGTATTTTTACCTAGGATTCAAGAGAAGAATAAAAATATTGTTCATATTTCTTTGCAAGATAAAAGATTTTTTCACTCACCCATATTTGATGAGTGTTCATATGAAGAAGAGAAGATCCCTACATCACATTTTTTTGACTTGGGGAGAAACTAGCCTGTGTATGACATTTATGGGTCAGATTCTCATGTAGATATGCAGGATTTCCAAGACCATACTATAGATCATTTTCCTTTATACATTAAGGAAAGGCATTGTGTGGAAATCAACCATCCTAGGTCTGCAGAATATATTCAACAACATGCTAAAGAGAAGCATCCATTCATTGATATACATGAAGAGGTTTCTTTCCCTCATCTAGCAGATGTTATTGGAGCGGACAAATAAGAAGTGGATCAACAAACTACATCAGCCTTTTACTCCCCTGTGCTTACCACATACATTCATCCATATGTCTGAAGCTATAAGTCAGAGCATGTTTTTTGTTACCCAGCTAGTGGGTTGTATCACCTATTTTATGACCTTGTAGGGGAGTACATGGAGTTGCATTTTTTCCAAGCATTGAAGCCTCCAAGATTTGTCTTTCCCTCAACAATAGGAGGAGAGATGAAAAAGGTAACATTTTTGTTATCACAGTTTCATTATCTCTTACTAATCAGTGGCAGAGTAAGAAAAGTTTTCGTTAAAAAGTTACTTGGGTGGCTATGGTGTAAATTTGCTTTCACCTAACACATTGTAAAAAATCAGTCAGTATAGGTTTTTACATAAATAATCTCTTTCTGGAGCATGTGTGTTCACTTTATTTTTGTAAGTAGAAATAGTGTACATATATTTCTGTTTTCTTCAACGAAATTTTTGAGCTAGACTCCATAGCCCAACAGATAAGGCACTGGAACTACAAGTTCTTGGCAACTCACAAGGAGCATGCCATCCCTTATAGATCCAAATGTTATTACATTAGGTTGTCAAGGGTCATAGGTGTGTGTCGATAATACCTGAGTCCTTTTCCTTCCCCTGTCTCTCTCTCTCGTTCATAGGCCAAGTATTTAAGTTTTTCCTTTTCAGCTGGCAAAGTCATTTTTGTTTTCCCTTTTTGTTGGGCGACCTGTTTTCCTTTGTTGTCTTACCTAAAAAAGTCTCGACCCAAAGCCTCTCTGTATTTCCCTAAATATGAACACCCATATCCTTTACCTCTGTCACTGATCCTTCTATTTTCCTGAGCTCTCATCCAATCATACAAGTATTTATTTAAACAGGCCGCAGCCATGAACACAAAGTGCATGATTCAAAGGAATTCTATTTTGGGCTGAAATAACCAGCAAGCAAGAAATTTTAGTTTCAACGGTGAATATTCCATTAGAGGTTCAGATTAGTGGCCCTCAGGTGATCGGGATTTTAAGGTTGCATGAATTTTAATTTCAGACAGAAGTCTGAAGTTGAAGATCAAATTATGCGTGTCCTTCCTCAACGGATGGGCACGATCTATTTCAGATTTCGGGTTTCAGGATTATGGGTGATTCTCCCTTTGACTTTCTCCTAAGCCCAAATTCTGAAACTCTCTAAGGTCCTGAAGGGCCAAAATTTTCTGAAGTGTCGAAAGGTATGAAGTCATGAAGCCTGAAATTAGCGGGAATCGTCTGATCCAGAGGAATGTGTGGCACTAGATACGAACTATCAAGAAAGTCATTGCAGGATAATTGAAATGATGAGTGGGTCATCCAAATAGAAGGGCATGTGGCTCTAGACAAATCAGAGGTTTTGCTGGGAGCAATGCACAAGTTTCACGTAGCATGAGGTCATGAAGTTCCTGAAGAGTGGACCCAGGCTCATAGCTCGTGGTCATATGGAAAGTGAGTCCAGGAGGAAATGTTGGCACCCATCGCATGGAGCCAGCCGAGGTGGAGTTCCGAGGAAGAAATCACATTCGTCGGATGTAAAGCAGATCCAACTGTTAATCTGAATCAGGTGATTTCATCAAAGAGGACATTGGGAAGTCTCTAGTCCGGTGTTGTGACGATCCCCAAAAAGCAAAGTCACGAAGCTCCTTTAGAGATAAGCGTCGGGTCATGGCCCAATGTCTCATGCAGTAAAAGCGACAAGAAGCTGGCACCAAAATATTTGGGAGGACGAAGGAAATGGCATAGATTTCACGCGTTCTACATCAAAGGCCAAAAAGCGCATGTGTTATTCATAGAGTGATATTATCATGGTTTCAAGGAGCCAGGTTGACTCAAAGAAATGTTAGCAGGGCATTGAAGCTCCCTAAGCATTCAATCCTTGTACTGATCCCGATGAAAGTAGTTAATGAAGGAGGGGGTGGTGGTTGAAACCTCATCTCACCCCATAAATGGAAAGTGTGGAAGGACTTCCTGAGGAGGCAGACTATCAGCCCAAAGTTCCCTTGTGGATGGATTCTCATGCAAGCCCATACTAATATGAGCTAGCATCCGACATAAGATTTCATGCACAGTCTGACAAAAGAAGACATAGATAGAAATCCTTGAATGTAGGGGCTTGATCCTATTCCTGGTGGTCGCGAAAAATTCTGAGAATAAATAGGTAGTTTTGATATTTTTTTAAAGGGTCGTCAACTAGTTGAGCAGAGCTCCCTATTTTGTAATGTTTGGATGCTAGAGTTGTTCTCTAGTTATGTATCAAACTTGCGACTTTCAAATTAATAGAAGTCAACCTCTTTTCATCTCTCTGTAAAAAACTGTGCTAAAACACTCAGGCATGGAGGATCCATTCGAGGGTTGTGATGCCATTGTAATTTAGGTTTGATTATAGTGGTATCATGACCATTTTTAGTCAACTCCCTTGTTATCTTATTTTTTCTCACACTGAATGACTCGGGCATGGAGGATATAGTCGAGTTGTTGTAGTTTCATTGTGATGTAGGTTTGATCATTATGTTGTTGTGGCTATGTTCCTGTGACATATTTCAGTGTTTGAATCTTGATTTCAAGAGTGCTCTTGAGCCTGAGCTTTTCTTCACCAAGCTACTTTAAAGCTCGACGCCCATAGCAATCTTGTTCACCCCTCTCACTAATTCTTCCCTCTTCTCACACTTAAACTCAATTCATTGACTGAATTTAATGTGGCCCTCACTTCCCTATGCATTTCTTGTTTAGTTTTGTGTTGAAATCATTCTCGTATTGAGTTTTCTCCATTTTGACCTCCACGCATAAAACCAACATCCACCAAACACTCTGATGGGTATTGGTCTTATCCTCCTGCAATCTAAGGGTGTCTCTCAGTGATAACAATAAGGACTAAAGGAACCACTCCAATAGAAACTCTAGATGATTGTAGGGTTTGATAAACCTTGTTCGTCTATGCTACTCTTGGATATGGTCTGAGATATGCATGGTTTTATCTTGGCGAAGGGAGAAAAAATTTCTATGCTGACATCGTAACATACGAACAACTGGAAGTGGTTGAGAAAGACAAAATCCATCTGATTAAAGTTTTTTTATGTTCCCCCCAGTAGCACAATGTACCATTTCACAGCGACTGCCGTGACGGTGCATTGAAATTGCCTCAAATGAATAGAATCGTCATTTAGAGAGCTAGATGATCACCAAAGATGAAAAGTAGTACCATGATCACCCAGATCCTCGCCATTCTTTCCTTCGAATTTTGGAATGTCCAAAGGAATATTGGTGGGGAAGGGGGGCCATAATGGATCATGACGCACATGGTCATTCATTAATTTTGAAAAATATGGTAGATTAAGCGTGGAAAGAAAAGGGAGTTGGGGTTGTGGTCTCTGAGCCCATGCTCCTAGGAACAATTGGGGTTGAGGGACTGCAGGCCATCTAGGGTTCTGGTATATGCCATGTACCTATTTGGTAGGATAATATACTCCTCCAAACTAATTCATAAAATGTTGTATGGGAACCATACCCATAGAAGAGACATGATGAGGGTTATATACGTTGCCCTCAGCTGAAGGGGCTCCAGGATGGAGGTTTCCCATAGTGAGAAACTGACTCCCTCTGGATGGAAATCCAAAGGAAGGAGGTAGATTCACCATAATAAATGTGTTTTTCAGAATCGTCATGGAGGAAGAAAGGATAAAGGATGAAATATAGGAAGTGAATTGTTCGCCCAGTTGAGCACTCCATCTAGGAGCATTGAGACTAGGATTAGGCCCGAAGGAAAGAGACGGCCAACCTCCATCTGTAGGATTCATTTGGGGAATATGGCATCCACCAAATGAGATAGGAGCATACATAAGAGTCATGCTCCTAGGTCCAAAATTATGATTTGCATTAGCTGTTGGAATGGAGGATGAGAGTTATGACATCATATTGGGCATACCAAAGGAAAAGGGATTAGAGACCGAAGGTATTGACTAAGAATTGTGATGTATCATACCAAAAAGAGATTTGAAAGGGTTTTTTCCTATGGGTCGAGTATAACCCACAGGTTGGGTAGCACTATAGGTAGGGATCTCCAACACCCCCACCATCGAGGATGAAGGAGTCAAAGGGATCCCACTAATCACAAAAGATATAGGAGTCAAGGGACTCCCTGTGACATTCGGGTTTGACTCAATACTCATAATTGGATGATCACAAGTCTCGGAGGTGGAGATATATGTAGTACATTTATTAAGTTTATGCCTTTTAGAAGGAAACTTCGGTAAAGAATCAAGATGTGGTGGTAACTTCAACAAATGAAGAGACTTGTGAGGAGGCTGGTCTTGATCCATGATGACTCAATACTTGAGATATAAAAACAAATTCTAGGTCCAACTAATACTCAGAAAGAACACTAAAATAAATAAAAAATGGCCAATGCACACAAACATGATATAGTGGCTGAAAAGTGGCCTCCCTCACTAGAGTAGGTATGTCTCTTCTGAGAGGGGCCTAAGACTCCCTTCAAAATATTGGAGGTATTAGAATCAGTTATAATTTCCCTCATGGGATTAACGACATAGTCGTTCAAATCCCCCCAGAGAGGTAATCCTCCATAAAGGTTGTGTGTTGTGCGACCCTTTTTTGACTCAGTGAACTTGCAAAAGAACCCCTGCAAGTAACCTATGTGGATACCTATGTCAAGCAACTAGATTCACCAATATATAACCAATGCATAGGAGAACAGTTGTAAGTCCGGTCCACCATATGGGCGGGGTAACAAAGAACTAAATATTGAAATCATCGCCTCTCACAGAGGTAAAGGTACTAACAAGACCTCCAAATACGAATAGAACCCCAAAAATATCTCTAAGTCTAAGAAGGTATTAGAGGGATATCTCTACAACAAACTTCGCGTGACCTTGTGCTTAACTCCACTGTGAGCAAATCCTCCTGATGTCACTAATTCAACAATGGGTTTCACCACTCCCTGGTTATACACATATGTTTAGTTTAATAGACTTGGAGAATTTTACTCATAAAATCCTATTCCAAGGCCCTATGTCATATACTTGTTTGTGTACCCTAAAAAATAAAATCGTTTCTACTCAATTTTAATTAATCAACATTAATTTTAATGGCTTCTTCTTACTCAAGAGGTGTGGTCATGAAACTGATGGTATTACGACTCAGCATATAAAACGAAGTAAATATAAAACACTGCTAAGCACTAGTATTGATCTTCAAAGAGATGGTATGCTTCTACATGAATTTTTTCCAATGCAATCTCTACAATTTCAATGAAATGCAATCTCCCCACATGTGTCAAAATCTATGCAATGTAATAAAAAGTAAAAATGCCATAATGAAAAATAAGCAAATAATTTTTTATTTTTGATATAAAGAAAAGAAACTTCAAGGACTGAATAGAAACTTTGTAGAAAGGCCTTACTTGAATAAAAAAGATACAAGCCAAGCAAGACACCAAGAACAAGACACCCAAAGCAATGTGCAAGGAAAACCAATGAAAAACATGACGAGAACGAATATTTCTTGAAAATTCAACAATAAGAAGGCTTCCTATCACTCTGTAAACACTTAATAGTCGACACATAAACCCAAGAAGACTCAACAACCAACCAAACTCACCCAAAAAACACTAAATTTAGCAAGCAAGACTAAAGAGATAATGTAGGTGATTGTTTGTACAAAACTCATGTATATATGCACCCTAAAGGAAGACAACTTGCGTATATACATGCCTGTCAAGGGAAAAATTGTGTATACCTAGTAAAACACTGCTAAGGAAAGGGTTAAGCCAAGAACCTCATATGAAAAGTAAAAATAGGTTGTCAAGCAATATGAGACAAGGAAAATCAAGCTAATAGAGATAAAATCAATAATAAAAACACTCCAAACCCCTAAAAAGAAGATCAATCCCCAGTACAGTCACCAATTTTGGTACAAGGAAAATGTATCTATGGCAAGGGGTAAACCACAACAGACAGAATGACACGTAGAAATAAACTCTAATCTGAATTATGATATATAAATGAAATGCTAACAATACAAGGCCAAGAGCCTACCTCGTCCAGGCATTCGATGAAGACCACCGTCGGGCACACAACCAAAAGATTTATACCTGCAACTTGTCCTCAACAACCAAGATACGCAAGCATATGGTGATAATATATAATGTTAGAATATATATTAGCATAATACATTATTGTACATAACAAATACACCCATGGAATAATAATTCAAATATTTGCAAGATATCAATTGCATGAGAAACGAGTATTTCTATTAAAAATAATTACCAGAAGTACATAGGTGAAAAAATTCTATAAGGACACATATCGGAACTGAGAAACTAAGTCCCTCTAGCTAGGTATCCACCACTTCAATCCTCCACCAAAGGAAATCTCATATAAAGGAGTCGATGAGGTTCTCCATCACAAAGAAGGAAGAGACTGGGGGCTAAATAAGGATTTCAAACTTTCAAGGACAAAGGGATGCAGACTCGATATGAAGTGAAATTTCTCCAAAGTGTCTTTTCTCTCAAAGTTGAATTGTTGAATCCCTTAAGGCTTGTATATCGCTCAATTTATAGCCTTCAAATGAAACTGAAGGGTTGAGTAAGAGTGTTTCTAGTATATCGAAGGTCAAGTATCATGGATCTCATGACATGGCATGGAAACTCGACATTATTTTTTATTTTCAACACCAAACTCGATATACACAGGATGTAGTGTATAAACCTCTATATACGCTTGGTATATAACTGATAAGGTGCGTATATGTGGAAAAATATGTTTTTTTGGCTCTGGAAGGTGAAAAGGGGGACTTCAAGTCTGCATAGGGAAATGGAAAGGCCATCTAAGCAAGTTCAATGTATTGAGGAAATTTTTTTTGTAACACTTATACTCCCTCTATATTCTCAATAAAAAGGACATTAGGTAGCACTACGGTTTTCAAATTCCACAAAACCCTAACTTCTTCTCTTATGAAAGATACATGATAAAAGTATTTATTTTCTCCTCTATGTATAAATCCTAGTATTTCTAGTCTCCTTAAGACAAAACCTTGACCCTAGTCTTCACTTAACATTCTTTTGAGAATCCTAGTTGTTAGTTTCTTAGTTGATTCAATCCACAATTTTACCATTTTCTAGGGACCACACATTGTTACCCTCTTTTTATGCATGACATATAGACAATAATTTGATTTATGTGTAACCCTTCATAAATTCCAAAAGGACTAGTCAATGACTCATTAATGAACTCATGTTTGTTTAGATTGTGTAGTGGGTATATGTAAATTTTGTTAAACCCATCAATTATTAATAACATTTATTCAGTCTTCCATGATTTCCACTATACTTATTGATTTCGATCAATAGAATGAGAGAGTTCACATGGAAACTAGATCTTAGAATGGTTATCATTTTCCACCTACAAATAAAGATTTTGAAGTTACATTTCATGAAACACCATAGAAAGTAATTTTATGCTACCAAAATTCCTCCAAGGAAACTTGAAACCATTATTATTTTCTCTTCACCATATATGAGAGTTTATTGCACATTCCTACCCAAATTTTGGGTTATAGCACACAAGGAGACAAAGGACCCTCCCAAAACCAATCCCACAAACTATTGATTCCATGCCATGCCTATTGATCTAAAAATAGAAGGCTAACTTGTTATGCTATGCAAGCACCCTCTACTTCATTAAAATAAAACTTTACAGGACCTTGCTTCATGTGTATAAATATGCAAGATAAAATTATGTGTTAAGTTCATGCATCTTCTTGTAAATGCTTATGTGTGAGGATATGTTCTTTTAGATGGTTAAATATGTACTTGAAATAAATACATAGCAACACAAACTGCAGCAAATAAACCATCAAACGCACAACAAGAACAAGCTGATAAAGGAGTTCACCCCCCTCCGGGCTACATCTCCTTGAGCC
>JASDQU010373834.1:6356-22836 GCA_032191745.1 Picea mariana | reverse complement strand
GCATTTACTTTGCATTCCTTCTCATGCCATGCCTTGCATTTCCTTGTCATTCCACGCCTTTCCATGCAATTCCGTTCCTTTCTATGCATGCCATTCATTACGTTGCATTGCATTGAATTTACTTTCATTTCCATGTCATGCCATGCCTTTCCTTGACTTGACTTACCATGCCATTCCATTCCATTCCTTTCCTTTGCATGACTTTCCATTCCATGCATAATCTTTCCTTTCCATATCATGCCTTGCATTTCCTTTCCTTGCCATGTCATTCCATTTCCATGTCAATGCCAATTCTATGCCTTGTCAAGCCATGCTATGCCATGCCTTACCTTTGCATGTCTTTCCTTGCCTTAGTATGGAATGGTATGGTATGCCTTTCCTTGGTATGGCATGGTATGGTATGGTATGGTACGTCTTGCCTTGGTATGGCATGGTATGGTATTGTATCCTTGGCATGGTATGGTATGGTATGGTATGATATTCCTTGCCTTTCCATGCCATGTTATGGTATGGTATGGTATTCATTTCCTTGCCTTTCCTTTCCATGTCATGGTATTCCATGCCATGGTATGCCATGCCTTGCCATGCCATAGTATGGTATGGTATGACTTTCCTTTCCATGCCATGGTATGGTATGGTATTGAGTGTATTTCCTTTCCATGGTATGGTAAGGAATGGTATTTTGCATATTTCCTTTCCATGCTATGGTATGGTATGGTATGGTATGGTATGGTATAGTATGCCATGTAAGGCAAGTGAAGGAAAGGTATGCAAGGTATGCAATTCAAGACAAGGCAAGTGAAGAAAGCAAAGTGAAGGAAAGGTATGCCATGCATTTCTTTCCCATTCCATGTCATGCCATGCCATGCCTTTCCTTTCCATGCCATTCCTTTCCTTCACTTTCCATTCATTTCCATACCATACCTTTCCTTTACATGTCATCCCTTTCCTTTCCTATCATTCACTTTCCATTCCTTGCCATGTCATGCCTTTCCTTTCCATGCCAGGTATTTCCATGACATGTCATGCCTTTCCTTTCCATGACATGCCATGAAATTACTTTCTTTCACTTTCCATGACATACATTCCCATGCCTTTCCTTTCCATGCATTTCCATGCCTTTCCTTTCCATGCCATGCCTTGCATTTGCTTCACTTTCCATGCCATGCATTTTCATTCCATGGCATGCCTTTTTTTTTCCATGTCATGCCTTTCCATGCCATGCCTTGCCTTTCCATGTGATGGATTGCCATGCCATTCCTTTCCATGCCTTTACATTCCATGCCAATGCTATTCCTTTCCAAAACATGCCATGTTATTGCATTCCTTGCCTTTGCATGCCTTGCCTTTCCATTCCTTTCCTTTGCATGCCTTTCCCTTCCTTTCCTTGCCTTCCCATGGTACAGTATGGTACAATATCGAAAGGTATGCCTTTCCTTTCCTTGCCATGGTATGGTATGGTTTGGTGAAGGAATGGAATGCCTTTCCTTTCCTTGCAAAGACATGCTATGGTATGGTATGGTATTCATTTCCTTTCCTTGCCTTTCCATGGTATGGTATGGTATAGTATGGTATGCCTTTCCTTACCTTGCCATGGTACAATATTGTACGATATGGTATGATATGGTATGGTATGGTATGCCTTGACATGCCTTTCCTTTCCTTTCCTTTTCATGTCATTCCTTGCCTTGCCATGCCATGGTATGGTATGGTATGGTATGCCATTCCTTGCCTTCCCATGGTATGGTATGGTATTCATTGTTTGTCCTTTCCTTTCCATGGTATGGTATGGTATAGTACGGTATGCCTTGCAAGGCAAGGAAAGTGAAGGAAAGGTATGTAAGGTATGCAAAGAAAGGCAATGCAAGTGAAGGTATGGTATGGTATGCCTTTCCTTACCTTTCCTTGGTATGGTATGCTATGGTGAAGGCATGACATGCCTTTCCTTTCCTTTCCAATCCACAATATGGTATGGTATGGTATGTTATGGTATGGTATGGTATGGTATGACTTTCCTTGCCTTGCCATGGTATGGTATGGTATGGTATGACTTTCCTTGCCTTGCCATGGTATGGTATGGTATGGTATGGTATGGTATGGTATGCCTTGACTTTCCTTGCCTTTCCATGCTATGGTGTGGTATGGTATGGTATGCATTTCCTTGTATTTTGAACCCATGGTATGGTACGGTATGGTATGGTATTCCTTGCCTTGACTTTCCTTGTCTCACCTTGCTTTTCCATGGTATGGTATGGTATGGTATTTCTTACTTTTCCTTTCCATGGTATGGTATGGTATGGTATGCCTTGCCTTTCCATGCCATGGTATGGTATGGTATGGTATACCCTGCCTTTCCATACCATAGTATGGTATGGTATGGTATGCCTTGCCTTTCCTTGATATGGTATGGTATGGTATGACTTGCCTTTCCATGGTATGTTATGGTTTGGTATGGTATGGTATGGTATTCCTTGAAAGGAAGTGCAAGTGAAGGAAAGGTATGCAAGGTATGCAAGGCAAGGAAATGAAAGTGAAGGCAAGGTATGCAAGGTAAGTGAAGGTAAGGCAAGTGAAGGAAAAGTATGCAAGTTATTTAATGTATGCAAGGAAAGGCAAGGGAGGTGAAGGAAATGGAATTTAAGGAAAGGTATTCCATGCCTTTCCTTTCCATGACATGTCATTCCTTATTGTTCCATGCCATGCCTTTCCTTTCCATATCATGCCTTGCCTTCCCTTCACTTTCTATTCCTTTCCATTCCATGCCATGCATTGCCTTTCCTTCACTTGCCATGCATTGCCTTTCCTTCACTTGCCATGCCATGCCTTCCCTTTCCTTTCCTTTCCATGCCATGTTGTGCCATACCTTTCATTTTATTTACTTTCCATGCCATTCCTTGCCATTCCATGTCATTCCTTTCCTTTCCATGCCATGCCTTGAATTTCCATGTCATGCATTTCCTTGCCTTTCCATGTCATGCACTACCTTTCCTTTCCATGCCATGTATTTCCTTTCCATTCGATGCCTTGCCTTTCCTTCACTTATCATGTCGTGCCTTGCCATACCATGCCTTTCCATTCCATGCCTTGCCTTGCCTTCACGTTCCATGCCATGCATTGCCTAAATGAACAATTTTAATACCTAAATGAACAATTTTAATACGTAAATGAACATTTTAATACATAAATAATGCTTGTACTAAATGAACAAGTTTAACACGTAAAAGTTACAATAAAAGGATTCATTAAGCATGTAATTCTACAACTTGTTATCCCATATATATAAGATAAAAATGCTTGCATGAGAATTTCAATGTCATTACATAAGCTCTCTTTATTCATATATCTAAGGTATATTCATAGTTGTCAAACATGGATTATCATAATTAATAGGATTTACCTAGACCTAGACCTACACGTACACCTAGACCTAGACCTAGACCTTGCCTTTCCTTGCAATGTCATGCCATGCTTAGCCTTGTCATGTCTTTCCTTCGATTGTCTTTCCTTGCCTTGTTTTTCATTTCCTTGGATTTACCTGCCTTTCCTTTCATTTCCATACCAACATGTCCCTGATGGATTGAGGATGTGAGTTGAAACTCGTAATAAAACTGAAACCATGAATCATGCCCCTCCTTTGTCAATCCGTCGACTGGAAAATCATTTTTTCGTGTATCTCCGACACTATGGTTTTGCTCAATGAGGCATAGTGCAATTTTTGAAGAGGAGGTAAATTTTAAAGAACACTGTGTGGGGTGTTTTTGGGTAGTGTATTAATGTGGGCCTTGGCCAAACAGACTTGCGGGAGCTTACGAAATTTCGTTATGCTACTTGGTTTAGATTTTATGCCCCTAGACCAAATTGGCCACATGTCCCTGAATGGCTTGAGGATTAGAATTAAAACTTGCAGTAAAACTCAAACTGAGACTAGGATGGATGAACCATTAGTTGCATTATATCCATAGCACCAGTTTTCAGCTAGTGGGTCCCCTCAGCTATCATTCTGTTGACCGAAAAACTGTTTGTTGGAGTATCTATGGCACTAGGGTTTTTCTCAATGAGGCATAGTGCAATTTTCAAAGAGGAGGTTGATTTTAAAGAACATTGTGTGGGGATTTTGTGGGTAGTGTGTTAACATGGGCCTTGGCCAAAAAGACTTGAGGGAGCTTACGAAACTTCATTATGCTGCTCGATTTGGATTTTATTCCGCCAGACCAAATTAGCCTCATGTCCCTAAATGGCTTGAGGAGGTGAGTTCAAAATCAAGATAAAACTCAAACCGAGAATCAGATAGATGAATCGTTAGTTTCATTACAACTGGAGCACAAGTTTTCATCTAGTGGGGCCCCTACGTTATCATTCTGTTTACCAAAAAAATGTTTTTTGGAGTATCTTCGACACTAGGGTTTTGCTCAATGAGGCATAGGGTAATTTTTGAAGAGGAGGTTGATTTTAAAGAAAAATATGTGGGGAGTTTGTGGGTAGTGTGTTCATGTTTTCCTTGGACAAATAGACTTGTGGGAGCTTACAAAACTTTGTTATGGTACGTTGTTTGGATTTTATGCCTCGGGACCAAATTGGCCACATGTACCTAAATGGCTTGGGGAGGCAAATTGCAACTCACGATACAACTCAAACCGGGGCTCGTATGAATGAACTGTCAGTTGCATTCTATATAGAGCATATGGTTTCATCTAGTGGGAACCCTCTATTGTCATTCCTTTCGACTCGAAAACCATTTTTTGGATTGTCTCTATCACTAGCGTTTTTCTCAATGAGGCACTGTGTAATTTCTGAAGAGGAGGTTGATTTTAAAGAACATTGTGCGGGGATTTTTTGGGTAGTGTGGTCATGTTATCCTTGAAATAATAGATTTTTGGGATATTAGATAACTCCGTTATGATGCTATGGTTGTATTTTATGCCCCCGGACCAAATTGGCCACATGTCCCTAAATGGATTGAGGAGGCAAGTGGAAACACGCAATAAAACTCAAACCAGGTATAAGATAGATGAAATTTCAGTTGCATTTGATTCAGATAACTGGGTTTCATCTATTGGGGCCCCTCCATTATCATTCCTTCATCTAGAAAACCATTTTTTGGAGTATCTCCAGCACTAGGGTTTTTCTCAATGAGGCATAGTACAATTTCTGAAGAGGAGGTCAATTTTCAAGAACACTGTGTGGGGCATTTGTGGGTAGTGTAGTCATGTGGGCTTGGGATAAACAAACTTGCGGGAGCTTACAAAACATTGTTATGTTGCAGTTTAGATTTTATTCCCTCGAACCAAATTGGCCACATGTCCCTAAATGGCTTGAGGAGGTGATTTGAAACTCATGATAAAACTCAAACCGAGACTCGAAAGGATGAAATGTTAGTTACATTGGATACAAAGAACTAGTTTTCATCTAGTGGGGCCCCTCAACTATTATTATTTCGACTGGAAAACCATTTGTTGGAGTATCTTCGATGCTAGGATTTTTCTCAATGAGGCACAGTGCAATTTCTGAAGAGGAGGACGATTTTAAATAACATTGTGTGGGGAATTTGTAGGTATTGTAGTCACGTGGAACTTGGCCAAATAGACTTGTAGGATATTACGAAACTTTGTTATGCTACTCGTTTTGGATTTTATGAACTCAAACCAAATTGGCCACATGTCCCTAAATGTCTTGAGGAGGCAAGCTGCAAATCATGATAAAAAAAACCAGGACTTGGATGGATGAACCATCAGTTGCATTGGATCCAGAGAACCATGTTTCATCTATTGGGGCCCATTTGTTGTCATTTCATTGACCGAAAAACCATTTTTTATGGTATCTCCAACATTAGGGTTTTGCTTAGTGCTTCTTACATATGTTTGGAAATTTAACACCTTGTTAGGATGGAAATGGAATGGAAAGTGAAGGCATGGAAATGCATGGTAAATTAAGGTATGGAAATTTAAGGTATGGTATCACAAGGCATGGAAAGGGAAGCCATGGAAAGGAAAGGCAAGACATCGCAAGGCAAGATAAGGTAATGAAAGGCATGGAAAGGCAAGGAAGGCCATGGAATGGAAAGTAAAGGAAAGGCATGGCAAGGCAAGGGAAGGAATGGAAATAAATGACAAGGAATGGAAATGAATGGGAAGGAAAGTGAATGAAAGTGAAGGAATAGAAAGGAAAGTGAAGGAAAGTGAAGGCATGACAAGTGAAGGAAAGGCAGGTTAAGGCATGGAAAGTGAAGGAAACATAAAGAAAGTGAAGGCATGGAAAGGAAAGGAAAGTGAAGGAATGTAAAGTGAAGTCAAGTGAAGTAAAGTGAAGGCATGTGAAGGGATGGAAAGTGAAGTAAATTGAAGTCAAGGAAAAGCAAGTGAAGGAATGGCATGGCATGGAAAGGAAAGGCAAGGAAAGGAAAGGGATGGAAATGAAATGAAAGTGAAGGAATTGAAAGTTAAGGAAAGTAAAGGCATATCATGGCATGGAAAGGCATGGCATGGCATGAAAAGGAAATGAAAGTGAAGGAAAGTCAAGGTAAGTCAAGGCGTGGAAAGTGAATACAAGTAAAGGAAAGGCAAGTGAAGGCAGGGAATAACATGGAAAGACAAGGCAAGGCATGGAAAGTCAATGCAATGCAAGTAAAGTGAAGGAAAGTGAAGGCATGAAAAGTGAATGAAATTGAAGGCAAGGCAAGGAAAGTTAAGGAATTGCATGGCATGGAAAGGAAAGGCAAGGCAAGGAATGGAAGGGAAATGCAATTGAAGGAATGGAAAGTGAAGGTAAGGAAAGGAAAATGAAGGCATGGAAAAGGAAGTAAAGGAAAGTGAATACACAGCAAGTGAAGGGAAGGAAAGTGAATGAAAATAAAGTGAAGTAAAGGAAAGGAAAGTGAAGGCATAAAATGGAATGGAAAGGAAATTCAAGGAAAGGAAAGTGAAGGAAATACAAGGTATGGAACGGCATGTAAATACCATAAAATGAAGCCAAAATTGTCTATTTTACATACCTATGGTAATTCAATTAGACCATTAGGATCACTTCTAATATTGACAGTGTCCATTAACTTCTCATGCTCAGAGTAAAGCAAGAAGTATCATACTTTTGTTGATTTCTTACTTGGCATTATTTCTAGTTGGAGGTTTGCACCAATAACCAAGTTTGTAAAGTGGTATATGACTTGACCTGGTTTATAATATTGAAATAAATAACCACCTTTATTTCATGTTCTTTCATCATGTGCCAGATATTATCCTTTCATAACCATCGACCCAATCGAAAATTCAATTCCTTCAGAGTCTGTTACTTATTACATGACGGTCTGCTTTCCGTATAAGCATTGTTCCATCCAATAATCAGTGCCCAATTTATTATATGTTGGGGAAAACATTATGTATATGTTCCTTGAAAATGAAGGAGTGCCAAAATGTGTGTCCACTAAATGACCAAAGCATAAAACATTGATGCTAGTTATTCAAAATTTAATAGAAGGATTCAACAAATGTGGCAATATGAGATCTGAGACATGATCATAATATGTTGAAATACTTGATCGGTATGCCTCCAAATAGGATAATTCCATAGTTATACATTGATCAATGGGGAGTGATACATGATCCCATCTATCAACCCAGTCTATATATTGATAATCATCCCATTCATTATTACTACATGGACAACAGAAGGAAGAGTGTTTTCTCATCTATATTTCATCTATTGCATTTCCCAATGTTATAACTGAATGGAAATGATGTGTTCCTAGATTATTTTTCATTCATACCACTATGATCAATCTACATCGACCACCTCCCCAAAATATCTATGTACATGTGATTTCTTGTGTGATTGGTCTTCACATGTTCCTGTTCCCTCTCCCATTATTGAAGAACACCATTCAATAATGGATTTCTCATCTTGAATTATGGAAGTAGTTGTGAGCTTCATTTATTTCCTATGTAACACTCTTTTTATGCATGCACCTGCTCCATCATGCTCCCATTTCCCATGCCCGGACTAAAATTAGTTCCAAATATGTGGTACCTTTAGTTTTTTATGCAACATACACAACCATTGAAATACACAATCTTTTTGAATTGGCTTACACAACCATCTGAGCACATCTAATGTTGATCCATATGTATGTTGTTCTCTTTAAGGTGATTGTAGAAAAGTTGAAAACAACATTGTACATAAGCTAAGTCATGGCATTGATAATCTCTTATGTAGAAGTGATACTCTTTCAATATAAATTTGTTTTGTTCATTACTATATGGTCCATGCCGTATGTTATATGAACCATTATGTTGACCTAATATGAGTGATAATATTGGCTTTGAATATCATTTTTCGGTTGAAGGGTGTATTTCTCAACAAAATCAACCACACATAACACAGTCCCAACAAGAAAAGTATATCTGCATATTCTAAAATGCTCATCCTGTCATCGCACCACATGGACATGCTGAAATAAATGTTGTGTATTTTCGATGAAGTCCTTCTTGAGATCACAAAATTGTACTTGGGAAGTAACTAATTGTATCTTTTTTCTTTCCTGTCCTTCATCAATATCATATGTGACATATTTAAATATTTTCAAGGTAACCTCCTTCCTCCCCAATTGATACCCATCACTTACATGGGTGCACTTTCTCAGTAATGCCATTCCACCACACCCGGGGCATGTGCCATATAATCATTCCTTTTGATAAAATGTAAAACCCTCTGGACTTGTACACAATATGTCATGAATACAGTATCTAGATGACGATGGTGGAAATATAACTAAGCATTCCTACAAAATGTGTTATGCAAAACATGAAAATTATATGTGTGTGTGTGTGTGTGTGTGGGTGGATGTGTCATAATAATAACCATACTAGATGTGATATCTACAACAACATGTGTTACAAATTGTGTTTATTTGAACATACCAAGGCTTGCATTTATGGAAAGATCATTGGCCCAGTATAAGTGCACTATCTATTTTTCTTAATCTCTCATACAATTTTATCTGTGTAATGTATAGAAAGTGTTTAATATGGGATTCGTGGTCCCTAGATCCCCTTCTCAATTTTAGTACATATTTTTGGTTGGAAGAAGGCCTAGTGTTCTCATGCTAGAAATCATGAACTAGTCCCTTAACTGCTCCAATTAACTTCATGTCATAATGAGGTAGCTTACCAGTGAAGGCCCACAGATATATTGGGTCACCTATTTTGATTGTATCTCATCTATGAGAATAATTTATAAGGGTTTTGAAATTTCATTTCAAGAGGTAAGAGGGTTTTGCAGAAAACAATGTTTACTTGTGATCTTTCAAACAGTTGATTGTGACAAGACACATCGGGATATATTGCGGTATTTAGAAAGATATTTCTTACCAATAATTTGAAAATCATCTACAAGGTTTATAACAATATGATGACTTGTTTCTACACTTTTGACTGTTTTAATTCCTAAAATTCTCCTAACATTCAATCTTCTATAGTTTAACAAAGCTAAAAATAAGTGACATTTAGAAGCATCGGATTTTGGTTCAAAATATTCTTTAATGGTTTTATAAGAGTGATAACGAATAGTACGGTTAGGTAACTTACTTTTATGAAAATAAATATACATACAAAACAGATATTAATAACATGATAATTAAATGATAATTAATAAATAATAATTATTAATAATGAAATGACATGTCTCAAAATACATGACTGTTGTTTAAGGGAACCCCTGCGTGGGTATATATGTGAGCCCTCATTCTCATTTGTAATCATCTTACTATTTTTTATTTTTTTTGTAAATAAAAATAATTATATTACCTTGCGAAAGAAAAAATATTACGTGTCTAGATATACATGTGGGCAAGCCAGTTGTTCTGCCACCGAGGTGGAAACCATAACGGAAAGGTGTGATATATGTCCATAGTTACATGACTTTGAAAAACAAAGATGACAACTGTCAAAATACAACCAGGGTACTTGCCAACTATTATGCCACTCTCATGGAAACCAGAAAAGGTGGTGGAATGGGTTCCCCGACCTAAACCATAGACAATCGAACCTGAGCCAAACATTGAAACAAAGACTGAACCAGAGACAGACATAGGCAAAATTGAAAAACATTTTGTCCATTAACCCAAAGAAAAAAACCTGAAATAAGTTATGCATGCGGTGATCTAGGGCCATCGTGATAGAGCTTGAAGATAAAGGGTTGAAAGCACGCTAGGAAGACACTCTTCTCAGGACCACTTGACAGGGAAGCGTAGAGGGAATCCAAGCATTTTTCAAAGAGACTATGGTGGTGTTGTTTCTTAGAAAGGTCCCTCCACATTTCAAATATCATAATCAGGTGGTCGTCCATGAGTTGGTGAGTGTCAAGAGTTGAGTGGTAGTTCTCCTGAGGTTGGCTCTCCTCCATGGTGGCAACAATGGATTTGAAGGCAGCAGATGGGTCCATGATGGGGTCTTCTTTGAAAAAGGAAGCTAAATTGTGTCCCGAGTGACACTTTAGAGGCAAGGCCTCTTCTTCCACTAGGAAACACATAATGAATGAATCATGTAGTGGAATTTTGGTGCAGGTATCAGGTTGGTTCTCTAGGGTGGTCAAGGAAGAGAAAGGTAAGAATTCCACCTAGTTGGGCGGAAATTCTTGCTCCACCGAGAAACCACCTTGGAGATTCTCAATACTGGGAGGTTGTGTCTACAACTATGCCTATCCATACCAATTGAAACTCGAGAGGCTCGAAGTGACCTCATCTGGAACTGAAGCAAGAGAGATAAGTCCCTGTTCATGGTGAGGCTAGATATTTGAAGGGTCCTGCACAGGCCAATTCTTCCCTGAAGATCCTAAATGGTCTCGAGAGGTAGTCCCAGGAAGTTGTGCCATTCAAATCTACTATAATAGGTCTACCCTCAATGAGGCTTTCCCCTTTCTCTTGGCATGTATGTGCAAGGCACTATGAGAGATGAGAAACTATAAGAGCAAGTTGTGTATCGAGGAAGGATGAACATAAGAATGATGGGCTCCAGGCGCAAACACCCCATATAATAATTCCATCATAGTGAAAAGACCAAGAGGATAGTGGCATTGATGGCTCTGGTAGCCATTAGTGCAGGAGTGATGTCGATCTCAAGGATTGTACTGAAGCCGAGGAGCCAAGCCAAAGCTTCCATTAAAGCCTGACGCATTAAGGATTGGATTTCAAGCATGAGATACATCGCGACTGGACAGGGAGGGTGTTAGGGTCCTGACTCACACATAGGTAGAACAATATATTTGGATGTAATAAAGGTCAATATTAATAAGGCCTTGCAATAAAATAGAATAAGTCGAATGTAAGAAGACCTAATAGAAGCTTCCTCTTCTAGAAGGATCTTTCTCTAGATGCTTCTTTTGATAGACATATTTAGCATAAATAGGAGTCGAGGGTATGCGAACCATAGCTCGGATATTATTGTAATAGATCTCTACTCGACTAGAGGTTTCCCCCTGGAAGAGGCCCGTGAACATTGCTTTTCGAATCAAAGTGTTATTTCTATTGTTATTCTTATATAATTTCAGTGTTATTGTGGTGATTGTTCTGGTTATACTGTTGTTATTCTTCCATTTATAGCATTTTATTTATGTTCTGCATACTTTTTATATCTGGTATATTACAAGTGGTACAAGAGCACTTTCCTTGGCAACAATTATGGGTTAATTTTTTTCTAGGGTAGAGACGTATTCCAACATATTTAAGCCACAAAGGTCTGTCATTACGCGCATAAACTTGCTGTTGAGGGATTCATACATGCAAGAAATACAAGTGGTACTTAAGCGCACATCTATTGGCTCCCTTGTAACCCCTGTTGGTACCCCTTTGAGTGGTAGCGCATCAGACAACACCTATCTACGAATCGGCCTAGATTTCCTGAAGCCCTCTTTAGATAAACCGATCGGCCTGACTTCTATAATGTGACCGAGAACAACACTCAGGAATATACGCTCTAGTACCTAAGTAGTCATGTAGTACGACTAAGGGCTTAATCTAGCCTCCTTAGTTAGTGCCCTGAGATATTGGGCAGAGTACTATTGTTATACCCCATAGGTATATCAGAGAGATATAGCACAGGGAAAACCCTTGTCTATATAACCCTTGAATACCTAACCCTGGGGGACAGAAACATAAACAAATTAAAACAAACAAGATGTATTGTCGCGCAACTGTTTTCAGGTTTCCAAATCACTACACATTTATTTCTAGTTAAGCATTTAGGAATTTCATCACTGTAGTATTCTTCAGACCGGAGTATAACTTTGCAGGTGTAAGAATAAAAAAATTAAAAAATAAGTCTGGAATTTTTTTCACCATTATTTGAGATCTATTCCATTGGGTTCATCTCTTCTCCCTTATCAAATTCATACATATCATTTTTCGACAAAAAAATTGACCCCACCCACCCCATTTCGGTTCCCTCATCATCATGACCCATACCCGTAGACAAGACTTGGAATCTCACTTCACTACCTTGCAATCTAATATCACCAAGACCCAACAAGAAGTGAAACAACTCAGTGCCAATGTTGTCGCCATCAATACAACCATGCAGTCCTCAATGGAGGAAATAAAACAAGACCTGACCACCCATCTTGAATCTGTCTTTTCGATGCTCTGCACCAAGATTCATATCCTTGCAGATAACCCTTTATCTGACCCACCTCCACATACTGAAGCCGAAAATTCCTCTCATTCCCATAACTTTCAGCACCATCACTTTCAACATGACCTACGCCTTCCGCGGGTGGATGTGAACAAATTGGATGGCTCAGATCCCACTAGTTTGGTAACCCAAATGGAACATTATTTATCTTTATACAATATTACAAATGACTTTTCCAAACTCTAGTATGGTGTTCTCCATCTAGATCAAGAACGTTGGCATTGGTGGCAATGGAGAAAAAATTCATGTCAAGGGTATATTGCTTGAACACACTTTGTGGCAGAGATTTATGAATGCTTTGACACTGACACCAGCCATTTGGGCCATTTGAAAAATTTGAAACAATCAAGAACAATGGAATACTTTATAACTGCTTTTGAGCGCCTGGATTTTTAGACAGAGGGCATGTATGATGCCTTTTTCTAAGAGTGTTTTATCAGTGGCCTCAAGGATGATATTTGTGTTCATGTCCTCATGGCTCGGCCTCAGAGTTGGGTGGAAGCTACGAAAAGAGATAAAGAAGCACAACAAGTTGTATCTTATCAAAACTGAAAACCCTCCTTTATCCCTCGCACTAAACCAGTAAATCCCACTACTCCCTCCACTCCACTAAAGATCCAAAAATTGACCAGGGATGAAATGGCTAAATGCCAACTCAAAGGCCTTTGTTATAATTGTGAAGAAAAATATTTCTCGGGCCACAAGTGTAAGGAACAAAATATTTTTATGGTCATCTCAGAGGATATTTCAGAAGAGGATTTTGAAACTCCCCTTGTGTCTGAGTCACCTGAAACCACTGACATCATCCCTCCCTCAGAACCTCCCGAAGTAGAACCGGTCATTTTCCTAGATTCTCTCACCGGTTTCTTTTCTCCCCAAACCCTCAAGATAATCAGTTACATCAAGCATAGGAAGGTCATCATCCTGGTTGATAGTGGAAGCACCCATAATTTTATTCATCATTGCATTTCCCAAGAAACTCATTGCTACATCCACACAGTCAATAATTTCCAAATCATGATTGCTAATGGTGGCTCCATGAAATGTGGAGGGCATTGTGAAAATGTGCATCTCCAAATTGGTGACTACCATCTAAAATCTCATATGTTTGTTATCGACATGGGTGGTTGTGACATTGTGTTGGGTGCAGACTAGCTAAGGACTTTGGGTCCCATTCTCATGGATTTTAAAGAATTAACCATGCAATTTGACTAGGAGGGCCCACAATATAAGTTCCATGGCATCACCGTTGGTTCACCTGAAATCATTAGTTCCCATCGCATGGAAAATCTACTCAAAAAAGGTCATTCTGGTGTTATTTCCCAACTCCATGCCATACAAGCAATATAGACACCCTCAGTTCTGCAAGACCTCCAATCCATCCTTTCTAAACATCAAGTGGTATTTTCCACTCCCTAGGGACTCCCTCCCCGTGGTGTTCATGATCATTCCATTCCCCTTGTACCAGGAAGCCTTCCTCCCAATATTCGTCTATATCATCACCCCTTTTCCCCTAAAAAATGAAGTTGAAAAAATGGTCCAGGAACTCCTTAACACAAGAGTTATCTGCCCTAGTACGAGCCCCTACTCTTCTTCGGTGGTCATGATCCTGAAGAAAGAAGGTTCTTGGTGAATGTGTCTTGACTTTTATGCCCTCAACAAACTTACCATTAAAGACAAATTTCCCATCCCTGTCATTGATGACCTCTTGGATGAATTGAGTGGTGCCCAGTTCTTTACTAACCTTGATCTTCATTCTGGCTACCAACATATATGTATGAAAGAGGTAGACATTCCCAATACTGCCTTTAGAAATCATGAGGGCCACTATGAGTTTTTGGTCATGTCCTTTGACTTGTGTAATTCCCCTTCCACCTTCCAAAGCCTCATGAATCATGTCTTTTGTCCTTTTCTCCGTCATTTTGTCTTAGGTTTATTTTATGATATCCTCATCTATAGCAAAACCTGGACAAACCATCTTCCTCATGTGGATTGAGTTCTTCGTCTACTCTCTCAACACCAACGTTTCCTGAAACAATCTAAATGTGATTTTGGCACCTCAGAAGTCGAGTACTTGGGTCATCTGGTTGGCAAGGGTGACGTCAGGGTGGATCCTAAAAAAATTGGAGCTATGCAAGACTGGCCTCACCCAAAGAATTGCAAAAGCTTATGTGTATTTCTGGGCTTAACAGGTTATTATCGAAAGTTTGTTAATAATTATGGAAAGATTGCAGCACCTCTCACTGCACTCCTAAAAAACAACTCTTTCACTTGGACTCCAATAGTTTCTCAAGATTTTCAAACCTTGAAGATGGCCATGTGCACCACTCCAGTTGTGGTCCTTCCTGATTTCATAAAGACCTTTGTCTTGGAATGTGATGCTTTAGGGAAAGGAATTGGTGTTGTCCTTATGCAAGAGGGTCATTCGTTGGCATTTACTAGCAAGCAATTGTCTGAAAGAAATCAGGGAAAATCAATCTATGAAAAGGAAATGTTGGCTATTTTGCATGCCTTTGATCTGTGTCACCCTTATCTATTTGGGAAACGCTTCCAAATTAAGACAGACCATCAAAGCCTCGAGTATTTTCTAGAACAACACATTTCATCCCCAGAGAAACAAAAATGGGTGACTAAGCTCTTTGGATATGATTATGAGATCATTTACAAGAGAGGCAAAGACAATGTGGTTACAGATGCACTTTCCCAAAAATATGAAGATGACAGATCCCTTTTTTCTCTTTCCTTCATTGTACCAGATTGGCTCCAAGATGTTCACCAAGAATGGCTACATGATCCCAAATGTTCGCATCTGATCCAACAATTGCAGTCCAATGCTTTAGCTTCTCCAGGGTACTCTTGGCTCCATGATGAGCTTCGATACAAAGGCCATTTTTATTTAAGTAAACAATCAGAACTTAAATCCACGGTACTTTTTGAGCTTCATGCTACACCCATAGCTGGGAACTCTAGGTTTACCAAAACCTATGACAGGGTCAAACGTTCTTTTTTCTAGGATGGTATGAAACAATACATTAATAATTTTGTCACTGAATGTGATGTGTGTCAATGCAACAAGGGAAAAACAGTCAAATCTCTAGGCACACTACAACCACTTCCAATTCCACCTACTATTTGGAGGGATATCTCTATGGATTTTATCACAGTCTTACCCAAATCGGAAATAAATCAGTCATCATGGTGGTTGTTGATTGCCTTTCCAAGTATGCTTATTTCTGTGCTCCTCAACACCCATTTACAACATCCATGGTGGCTCAAATTTTCATGGATCGGGTCTTAAATATTCATTGCATGCCACATTCTATTGCTTTTTATCATGACCCAACTTTCACCAGCAATTTCTGGCAAGAACTGTTCAAGCTACAAGGCACCCAATTTCATCTCAACACAACTTATAATCCCCAGACTGATGTTCAAATAGAAGTTGTCAACAAGTGTTTGGAAAAATATTTGAGGTATTTTTCTTCAGAAAAGAAAAATCAGTGGGATCAATGGTTACCCCTAGATGAACGGTGGTACAACACTTCATACCATACAGCTACATGCATGACTCCTTTTGAAGCGGTATATGGACAAAATCCACCTTCAGTTCTCTCATACTTACCAGGTGTCTTGAAGGTCCAGGCGGTTGACCAAACACTTACAGTTGAGAGTCTATTCTCCATACCCTCAAAGATAATTTGGTCATGGCACAAAATCACATGAAGCAACAAGCATATCAAGGTCACTCTGAATGTCAATTTGCAGAAGGGGATCAGGTGTTTCTTCAACTACAACCTTACAAGAAA
>JASDQU010373833.1:79387-92348 GCA_032191745.1 Picea mariana | reverse complement strand
AAAACAATTGTGTTCACTTTCCAAAAAGAACTCGCACTATATCAATGAGAGAGCAGAAAATCAAATCACAAAGAATCAAGCAATAACAACCCAATCAACTCTTTCAACGAAAGCAAGAACAAAGAACAAACCAAATAGTCTTCTCAATGCAAACAAAAATATGCTTTCAAACCAACAAGCAAATGAGAAACACCAAACACTTAACTCTCTACCAATTACTGGTTCTCAGCCAATCAGACACACTCAACTCCAGAAGTCAGAGAGAATGAAATTGCCAATAAGAGCCAAGAAATGAAAGTCAAGCTACAAAGGCAAGAAAAACCTTGAAACCCTAAATCTATTCAAGCAAGCAGACTAAAGCAAGATCCCAGTCGATCAATAGTCCAATAAGCTCATAAGAGGTAAATCAACTAATCTAAGCAGTTGAAAAAACCAAAAGTCAATTTCAAAATTTTGAAAGATCTTGCTCGCAGGTGAGCAGTTAGACACAGTGCGAGAATCTATGATTCTCGCAGGCAACTGTTTAGCAAGGTGCGAGGTACTCGCACTGGACCCTATATGCAGGGTGCGAACCTGACTGATTCTCGCATGTTATAGTTAAACACAGTGCGAGAACTCCTGAAGATGACAAAAATTTTGAAAATGAAAGCAAAATGACAAAATCTTCTGGACCTAGTAAGTCTATCAGGATATCCTGAAGACTCAGAGACTGACAAGACAGGAGAAAAAATAAACTAGAGCAAATGGCCACATAAAAACTCAAAAACCATAAAGAAAAAGGGAATGGTTCCCCAACGAAGTTGCCAATTTTGTTAATGGATAAATCCGTGAGTGTGGACACAAACCGATCTCCCTAGATCCACCTGGATCTAGAACAAAACAAGACAGAATGATACTCTTTCCCTAGATTTTAACTATTGAATGAACTAGGAGGCGAGAATCATGAACATACCGTATGATCGCTTCCTTGGGTATTTGTTGTACTGATTTCACTCCGATGCTCTTGCGCAGTCCAGACAAAGACATTTCAAACCAATTGAAGTGAAAACAACTCAATATATTCAACAGTTAATCTATACATATGATCAAGGAGTTATGTAATAAAGTGCAATCAACTTTATGGGAAAGGGACACATTACTGTATTATATTGATAGAAAGCAAAAATTACAACCTGAGCCTTGATGTTGCAAGCCTCCTTTCGATGGATCCTAGCTCTGACACTCACACTTGCTCATGCATGAAGAAAATCAACCACTTTTGATAACCTTGTTGCCGTCTCTAGCTGCTATAGCATCAGTCTTTCATACAATCTTCCACTAATTCTCCAATCAATCTCTTGCTAGTTTTCTTCTAACCTTTTCCATGAGCATTCCCCTCAATATATAGGAGAGAATAGATTAGTTACTTGGATAGGAATGATCCCAAGATATCGGGAAAACCAGTATTTGACAACCATTCGAATGCCAACTCACCCTTCTAGAAGGTTCGAGAATTTATCTTTTTCCTTCCTTTAGAAGATGTTTGCACCCTGATAGTTAGGTACAGTGCGAACCTCTTGCACCCCAGCTTAATGCAGCCTGCGAGAATCATGTATTCTTGCAGGCAAATATATAGGTAGCCTGCGAACCTCCCTTAAAAGTATGATTTCTGGAAGCAGACAAAGGTAACTTTTCTCAGGAAAGTGTTCTATTGAAGAACCTGATTTCTCCATCATCATCACATCATCATGACAACAAAAATTATGGATAAAAATCACATTGTTTGGTTTGTCGAAGGCTCTCACGAGCATGTTTCTGGAAGGGTTGGACCTTTTTAACTAGTCTGGATACATGATATTATTTTGTGCAGAAGAAATCTTTACACTTTGCTACAATCTTGTCGACCTGCTTCTGTTGGATAGAAGGTGCTTGGGCCAAGGTTGTAGTGGCTGGGGTATCATTTTATTCATCTTTTAAAAAAATTGTGTAGAAGATGAATTTTGTAGTATGAGATACTACCTTGCGGAACTTTCTAGGTGGAACAGTAGTTAGAACTACCTCTAGTACTTTGTAGAGATGAAGCCCCGAAGAAACAATGACACTATGAGGTAGAGACTCGTAAACATCATGGCACTTCCAGATATATGGTTGGTCGAAGAGAATATCATAGACATCCAGTGGGGAAAGATCACATAATACCTCATCCTTGAAGGGTTGGATGTCGTATGACAATCAACACTACTAGCTGATATGAAGATCTCAAGCTTGATGAAGCCACCTGATGTTGTATGGCTGCGGGTGTGGTTCTGATGACAATCCCAACTGTTTGATGACCTCTGCTGAGATGAGGTTCTTATGGATTTCACTATCAACAATAAAATGCAGTGGGGTCCCCTTCACCCACATTTGTAAATAAAAAAGGCGCCCCCCCTCTTCAGGATCTGTTGGTTCTTCTGGTTGAATTGTTGCGGTCGCGACAATAACAGTGGGGTATACTTCGATGATATGTCTTTTATCAGTATTTTCAAAATCATACTATGAATCAGTGTTCGGCTCCTTGTCTTTGATATCAACCACCAATGACTATTTTGATCGACATTCATTAGTGTTGTGCCAAGGGATTTTGTAGAAATCGCACCATTTTCCGGTGTCCTTCTTTGTCTTCCCATGACCCTTCTTTTCCCGTGGCTTGGACTGGTTTTCAGGAGACTGTTTGTTAGGGTCTTCTTTGGCATACTTTGGTTGTTGCAGATTTTCAGAACCGAAGTCCCATTTTTTCTGGTGCTTAAATTTCTGCTCAATTTTAATAGCATATCGATAAGAAACACAGAGTGATGAGATGTCCAAAAAATCCATTTTAGTCTTGATGTATCTGTGTAGATCCCCACGGTATTTCAGAACTAATGTTGTTCAGATTCTTTGATACCCAGATTGGTGCACAAGGTAAGGAAGGTATTGGTGAACTTTGGAACTGCTTGGACCCTCTCTTTCCACAGTGTGGTCTATCTCATGTACTGGACCTCATAGTTGCCAACAGGGTAATATTGTTCCTTTATAGCATCCACAAAAAAATCCCAAGTGGGCTCGGTCCCATATATTCCAGACTCCTCTATGGAACTTTTCTCCTACTAAGTTTCCTACCAATGTTTTGCATGGGGGAGAGCTTTAAGGAGTGCAAAGGTGATCTTTTCCCTATCGGAAAAATAGTGAACATAGAAATAACCTTCTAGCAGATTTAACCATATGTCTAGGGATTTTGCATTTATCTGTCCTTCAAATATAAGAATATAAAAATTAACTTGTACCTTGAAAGGCGAGGTGCTTCCAAACTGGTCTCTTAAATTAGATGCACCTATTTCTATTGGCAGACGTTGAAGGATGTGGGAAAAATTCTCCATCATTTCATCCCTCTGTCACATGAGAGCTTGCTCAAGCAACATATTGATAGGATCGTCTACTCCATCGTTTTTCTTTTCTTCCACCATTGAGGGTTTCTTGGGTGTGCGAGAGATATTGTCCTCAAGAGAGAGAATCTTGAGACCCAACTTGTTATAATAATACCTCATTGGGACATGCACTGAAAAACGATCAAGAGCATCTTGCTCTGATACCACTGACCCGGATTATTTTCGGCACGAAATGAGAGCAGAGATATAATAAAGAAATGCACAGAAATATCACAGATATTCAGTAATATAACATAAATGTATCATAGAAACCATAAACACAAATATATATTAATACATGATTTCTACTAATGAAATAAATGTATAGAGACTATAAAAATACAAAGTGAAAGACTCGCTAGAATGCTGTGAGATTATCTCTGATAGGAGATGTGACCGCTACTCACATTCACAAAAAGATGATTACAATGAGGCTCTGAAGGCATTTTTACAATAGAAAGGAATGCCAAAAGTCATAGACATCCAAAAACCTAACCCTAGGAGCTGAAGAGCGAAAAGTCACGTGGTCCCCTTTTGGGTAAGTTGTTAGTACATCAACTTCTCAGGGTCGCAACTTTTGCATATGATCTCCATTTTAGGCGTATGATAGACCATTGGAAAGTTATATTCAAGGATATTCATTTTGGGGGCTCAATCATGGCTTTGATTATCATTGAGAAGATTGATGCAGAAAAACCTTCATTTAGGCCCTCAAAATGGCCCCAGAAGTTAAAAACTGCTAAAAATAGTAAATTTCCAATATTGTGAGAAAACTATTTTGAGACAGTTGGAAAAGGTGGGTGGCCACCGATATACACATGGATCAATCCTCCCTCCTTATAAAGAAATGGTCTCCATTGCATTGATTTCGCTGGGGAGAGGAAAAAGCATTTGCTGAATCTGAATCTTGGTGAGTTGCTTGCCTTGCTGGAGACGTCGCGCTGCTCGGTTTGTGGAAGGCTATCATGAGTATGTGGCTAGAATGGTTGGACCTTTTTAACCAGTCTGGATACATGATATTCTTTTGTGCAGAAGTAATATTTACACTTTGTTACAATCTTGTCAACCTGCTTCTATTGGATAGAAGGTGATTAGGCTGAGGCTGTAGTGGTTGCAGTATCCTTTTGTTCACCTTTTGAATAGATTGTGAAGAAGCTAAATTTTTTAGTATGAGATACTACCTTGCGACACTTTTTAGGTGGAACAGTAGTCAGAAACACCTCTGGTTCTGTAGAGATTATCCCCCGGAGAAACAATGACACTACGAGGTCGAGACTCATAAACAACATGGCGCTTCCACATATNTATGGTTGGCCCAAGAGAACATCACAAAAATCCAGTGGGGCAAGATCACATGATACCACATCCTTGAAGGGATGGATGTCATATGACAATTGAAACTATTGGCTGACACGAAGATATCGTCCTTGGTGAAGCCACCTGGTGTTGTATGGTTGCGGGTTTGGTGTTGTCAACAATCCCAACTGTTTGACGACCTCTCCTGAGATGAGGTTCTTCTGGCTTCCGCTATCAAAAATAAAATGTAGCGGTGTCTCCTTCACCCACATCTGTGAATGGAAACGACGCTCCCCCTCTTCAGGATATGTTGGTTCTTCTGGATGAATTGTTGCGATCGCGAAAATACTAGTGGGGTCTGCGTCGATGATATGTCTTTTACCAGTATTTTCATAATCAGATTCAGAATCAGGGTTTGGCTCCTTGTCTTTGATCTCGTCCACCAATGATTGTTTTGATCGAAATTCATCGGTGTTGTGCCAGGGGATTTTGTAGAAATCACACCATTTTCTGGTGTCCTTCTTTGTCTTCCCATGACCCTTCTTTTCCTGTGGCTTGGACTAATTTTCGAGAGACTGTTTGTTAAGGCCATATTTTTCATACTTTGGTTGTTGCGGATTTGCAAACCCAAACTCTCGTTTGTTCTGGTGCTTAAATTTCTGCTCGATTTTAACAGCATATCAATAAGCAACACCGAGTAATGGGATGTCCAGAAAATCCATTTCAATTTGGATGTATCTGTGTAGAGCCCCGCGATATTTCAGAACTAAATGTCGTTCGGAGTCTTTGATACCCATATTGGTATGCAAGGTAAGGAAGGTATTGGTGAACTCTGGAACTGCTTGGACCCTCTCTTGCCACAATGTCGTCCATCTCATGTACTGGACCTCATAGTTGCCAACAGGGTAATATTGTTCCTTTACAACATCCACAAAAAAATCTCAAGTGGGCTTGATCCCATATATTCCAGACTCCTCTGTGGAACTTTGCTCCTAGTAAGTTTCCCACCAATGTTTTACATGAGGGAGAGATTTAAGGAGTGCGAAGGTGATCTTTTCCCTGTCGGAAAAATAGTGAATAGAGAAATAACCTTCTAGCAGATTTAACCATATGTCTAGGGCTTCTGCATTTATCTGTCCTTCAAATATAAGAATATAAAAATCAACTTGTACCTTGAAAGGCAAGGTGCTTCCAAAGTGGCCGCTTGATGAAGATGCACCTGTTTCTATTGGCAGACGTTGAAGGATGTGGGAAAAATTCTCCATCATTTCATCTCTCTGTCATGTGCGAGCTTGCTCAAGCAACATATTGATAGGATCGTTTGCTCCATCGTTTTTCTTTTCTTCCACCATTGAGGGTTTATTGGGTGTGTGAGAGTGACTGTTCTCAAGAGAGAGAAGCTTGAGACCCAACTTGTTATAATAAGACCTTGTCGGGACATGCATTGAAAAACGATCAAGAGCATCCTTCTCTAATACCACTGATCCAGATTATTTTCAGCAAAAAATGAGAGCGGAGATATAATAAAGAAATGCACAGAAATATCACAGATATTCAGTAATATAACATAAATGTATCATAGATGAAACCATAAACACAGATATACAGTAATACATGATTTATAATAATGAAATAAATGTACAGAGACTGTAAAAATACAGAGTGAAAGACTCACTAGAATGTTGGCAGCTTATCTCTGATAAGAGATGTGACCGCTACTCTCATTCACAGGAAGATGATTACAATGAGGCTATGAAGGCATTTTTACAATAAAAAGGAATGCAAAAAACTGTAGACATCCAAAACCTAACCCTAGGAGCTAAAGCGCCAAAAGTCACATGGTCCCCTTTTGGGTAAGTTAGTACATCAACTTCCCGGGGTGGTAACTTTTGCATATGATCTCCATTTTAGGCGTATGATAGCCCATTGGAAAGTTATCTTCGAGGAGATTCATTTTGGGGGATCGATCATGGATTCGGTTATCATTGAGAAGCTTGATCCAGAAAAACCTTCATTCAGGTCCTCAAAATGGCCCCGAAAGTTAAAAACTGCTAAAAATAGTAAATTTCCAAAATTGCGAGAAAACTGTTTTGAGACAGTTGGAAAAGGTGGGTGGCCACTGATATCCACCTGGATCAATCCTCCCTCATTATGAAGAAATGGTCTCCATTACGTTGAGTTCCCGAGGGAGAGGAAAAAACATTTACTGAATCTGAATCTTGGTGAGTTGCTTGCCTTGCTGGAGACGTCGCGCTGCTCGATTTGTGGAAGGCTATCACGAGTATGTGGATGGAAGGGTTGGACCTTTTCAGCCAGTCTGGATACATGATATTCTTTTGTGCATAAGTAATATTTACACTTTGCTACAATCTTGTCGACCTACTTCTATTGGATAGAAGGTGCTTGGGCTGAGGCTGTAGTGGTTGCAGTATCCTTTTGTTCCCCTTTTGAACAGATTGTGAAGAAGCTGAATTTTGTAGTATGAGATACTACCTTGCGATAGTTTTTAGGTGGAACAGTAGTCGGAAATACCTCTCGTATTTTGTAGAGATGACCCCCTGAAGAAACAATGACACTACGAGGTCGAGACTCATAAACAGCATGGTGCTTCCACATATATGGTTGGCCCAAGAGAACATCATAGACATCGAGTGGGGGAAGATCACATGATACCACATCCTTGAAGGGTTGGATGCTGTATGAAAATCGACACTATTGGCTGACATGAAGATCTCATCCTTGGCGAAGCCACCCAATGTTATATGGTTGTGGGTTTGGTGTTGTCGACAATCCCAATTGTTTGACGACCTCTATTGAGATGAGGTTCTTCTGGCTTCCGCTATCAACAATAAAATGCAGCAGGGTCCCCTTCACCCACATCTGTGAATGAAAATGGCGCTCCCCCTCTTCAGGATCTATTGGTTCTTCTAGTTGAATTGCTGAGGTCATGATAATAGAAGTGGGGTCTACGTCGATGATATGTCTTTTACCAGTATTTTCATAATCAGATTCTGAATCAGGGTTCAACTCCTTGTCTTTGATCTCGACCACCAATGACTATTTTGATCGAAATTCATCGTTGTTGTGCCAGGGGATTTTGTAGAAATCGCACCATTTTCTAGTGTCCTTCTTTGTCTTCCCATGACTCTTCTTTTCCTGTGGCTTGAAATGGTTTTCGGGAGACTGTTTGTTAGGGCCATCTTTTTCATACTTTGGTTGTTGTGGATTTGCAAACCCAAACTCTCGTTTATTCTGGTGCTTAAATTTATGCTCGATTTTAACAACATATCGATAAGCAACACTAAGTGATGGGATGTCCAGAAAATCTGTTCCAGTCTAGATGTATCTATGTAGAGCCCCACGGTATTTCAAAACCAAATGTCGTTTGAAGTCTTTAATACCCATATTGGTGCACAAGGTATGGAAGGTCTTGGTGAACTCTGGAAATTCTTGGCCCCTCTCTTGCCGCAGTGTGGTCCATCGCATGTACGGGTCCTCATAGTTGCCATCAGGGTAATACTAATCCTTTACCACATCCACAAAAAGATCCCTAGTAGGCTTGGCCCCATATATTCCAGACTCTACTATGGAACTTTGCTCCCAGTATGTTTCTCATAAAAAATTTCCATGGGGGAGAACTTTAACGAGTGAGAAGGTGATCTTTTCCCTATCAGGAAAATAGTGAACAGAGAAATAAACTTCTAGCAGATTTAACCATTTGTCTAGGGCTTCTGCATGTATCTGTCCTTCAAATATAGGAATATCAAAATTAACTTATACCTTGAAAGGAGAGGTACTTCCAAAGTGGCCACTTGATGAAGAGGCATCTATTGCAATCGACAAGCGTTGAAGGATGTGGGAAAAATTATCCATCATTTCATCCCTCTGTCGCGTGAGAGCTTGCTCAAGAAACATATTTATAGGATTGTCTGCTCCATAATTTCTCTTTTCTTCTGCCATTGAGGGTTTCTTGGGTGTGCGAGAGCGAATGTCCTTAAGAGAGAGAAGCCCAAGACCCAACTTGTTCTACTCAGACCTCGTCGGGGACATGAACTGAAAAACAATCAAGAGCAACCTGCTCTGATACCACTAATCCGGATTATTTTTGGTACGAAATGAGAGCGGAGATATAATAAATTCACGGAGATATCGCAGATATTCAATAATATAACATAAATTTATTATAGATGCAACCATAAACACAGATATATAGTAATACATGATTTCTACTAATGAAATAAATATACAGAGACTGTAAAAATATAGAGTGGAAGACTCGCTAGAATGGTGGCATCTTATCTCTGAGAAGAGATGTGACCGCTACTCGCATTTGCAAGAAGGTGATTACAATGAGGATCTGAAGGCATTTTTACAATAAACAGGAATGCCAAAAACCATAGACATCCAAAAACCTAACCCTAGGAGATGAAGTGTCAAAGTCACGTGAACCCCGTTTGAGTAAGTTAGTACATCTTTCTGGGGTCGTAACTTTTGCATATGATCTCCATTTTAGGCATATGATAGACGGTTGGAAAGGTATTGTCGAGGAAATTCATTTGGGGGGATCAATAATGCCTTATATTTTTATTGAGAAACTTGATCCCGAAAAACTTTCATTTAGGCCCTTAAAATGGCCTCGGAAGTTAAAAACTGCTAAAAATAGTAAATTGCCAAAATTGCCAGAAACCTATTTTGAGCCAGTTGGAGAAGGTGGGTGGCCACCAATATCCACCTGGATCAATCCTCCCTCCTTAGGAAGAAATGGTCTCCATTGCATTGAATTCCCGGGGGAGAGGAAAAAGCATTTGCTAAATCTGAATCTTGGTGAGTTGCTTGCCTTGTTGGAGACATCGCGTTGCTCGGTTTGTGGAAGGCTATCACGAGCATGTGGCTAGAAGGGTTGGAAATTTTTAACCAGTTTGGATACATGAGATTATTTTGTGCAGAAGTAATCTTTACACTTTGCTACAATCTTGTTGACATGCTTCTATTGGATAGAAGGTGCTTGGGCCGAGGCTGTAGTGGTTGCAGTTACCCTTTGTTCAGCTTTTGAACAAATTGTGAAGAAGCTGAATTTTGTAGTATGAGATAGTACCTTGCGACACTTTTTATGTGGAACATTAGTCATAACTATCTCTCGTATTCTATAGAGATGACCCCCCAGAGAAACAATGACACTGCGAGGTCGAGACTCATAAACAACATTGCGCTTCCACATATATGGTTGGCCCAGAAGAACATTACAGACATCCAATGGGGCAACATCACATAATACCTCATCCTTGAAGGACTCGATTTCGTATGACAATCAACATTGTTGGCTGACATGAATATCTTGTACTTGGTGAAGCCACCCGATGTTGTATGACTATGGGTGTGGTGTTGTCGACAATCCCAACTATTTGACGACCTTTGCTGAGATGAGGTTTTTATAGCTTCCACTATCAACAATAAAATGCATCAGGGTCCCCTTCACCTACATCTATGAATGAAAAGGCACTCCCCCTATTTAGGATATGTTGGTTCTTCTGGTTGAATTGTTGCGGTCGTGATAATAGCAGTGGGGTCTGCATCGATGATCTGTCGTTTACCAGTATTTTCAGAATCAGATTCTGAATCAAGGTTTGGCTCCTTGTCTTGTATCTCAGCCACCAATGACTATTTTGATCGACATTCATCGATGTTGTTCCAGGGGATTTTGTGGAAATCACACCATTTTCCGGTGTCCTTCTTTGTCTTCCTGTGACCCTTCTTTTTCTGTGGCTTGGACAAGTTTTCGGAAGATAATTTGTTAGGTCCGTCTTTGTCATACTTTGGTTGTTGCAGATTTGCAAACCCAAACTCCCCTTTGTGCTGGTTCTTAAATTCCTTCTTGATTTTAACAACATATCGATAAGAAGCACCGAGTGATGAAATGTGCATAAAATCCATTTCATTCTGGATGTATCTGTTTAGAGCCCCACGGTATTTCAGAACGAAACGTCATTCAGAGTCTTTGATACCCATCTTGGTGAGGAAGGTATGGAAGGTATTGGTGAACTCTGGAGCTGCTTGGCCCCTCTCTTGTCGCAGTGTGGTCCATCTCATGTATTGGTCCTCATAGTTGCCAATAGGGTAATACTGTTCCTTTACCGTATCCACAAAAAAATCTCAACTAGGCTCGGCCCCATATATTCCAAAATCCTTTGTGTAGGGATGATTTTAAGGATGGAAATTTATTTTAAAATGTAGAAACCTTGGTGAATCTTACTAATCATTCATATGCCAACTATAAATGTTTGGCGATATTTTTGTAAAAGTATTCAAATTTCTAAGGATTTTATATAGTTTGTATAAACTTTTGGTGATTTTAAGGTAAAATAATTTTATCATATAGAATTTGGGCGAATCATTTTTAGAATAGTGAACCTTTTTTGGGGAAAAACCATGGAAAATTAGCCCATGAGTGAAATTTGGCCCCTAAAATCATCCCTGCCTCTGTGGAACTTTGCTCACAATAAGTTTCCCACCAATGTTTTACATGGGGGAGAGATTTAAGGAGTGCGAAGGTGATATTTTCCCTGTCGGAAAAATGGTGAACAGAGAAATAACGTTCTAGTAGATTTAACCATTTGTCTAGGTCTTCTACATCTATCTGTCCTTCAAATACAGAAATATCAAAATTAAATTGTACCTTGAAAGTCGAGGTGCTTCCAAAGTGGTCACTTGATGAAGATGCTCCTGTTTCTATCGGCAGGTGTTGAAGGATGTGGGAAAAATTATCCATCATTTCGTCCCTCTGTCGCGTGAGATCTTGCTAAAGAAACATATTGATAGGATCATATGCTCCATCATTTTTATTTTCTTCTGCCATTAAGGTTTTCTTGGGTGTGAGAGAGCGATTTTCCTCAAGAGATACAAGCTCAAGACCCAACTTGTTATACTCAGATCTCGTCGGGGACATGCACTAAAAAACTATCAAGAGTAGCCTACTCTGATACCACTAATCCAGATTATTTTCGGCACGAAATGAGAGTAGAGATATAATAAAGAAATGCACAGAGATATCATAGATATTCAATAATATAACATAAATTTATCAGAGATGAAACCATAAACACATATATATAGTAATAAATGATTTTTATTAATGAAATAAATGTACAAAGATTGTAAAAATACAGAGTGAAAGACTCTCTAGAATGGTGACAGCTTATCTCTGAGAAGAGATGTGACCGCTACTCGCATTCACAAGAATATGATTATAGTGAGGCTCTGATGGAATTTTTACAATAAACAGGAATGCTAAAAATCCTAGACATCCAAAAACCTAAGCCTAGGAGATGAAAAACCAAAAGTCTTGTGGGCCTCGTTTGGGTAAGTTAATACATCAACTTCGTGGGGTCTTAACTTTTCAATACGATCTCTATTTTAGGTGTATGATGGCCCGTTGGAAAGGTAACATCGAGGAGATTCATTTTGGGGGATCAATCATGCCTTTCGATATCATTAAGAAGATCGATCCCAAAAAACCTTCATTTAGGCCCTCAAAATAGCCCCAGAAGTTAAAAACTGCTAAAAAATAGTAAATTGCCAAAATTGCCAAAAAACTATTTTGAGCTACTTGGAAAAGGTGGGTGGCCACTGATATCCACCTGGATCAATCCTCCCTCCTTAGGAAGCAATTGTATCCATTGTGTTGAGTGCCCGGGGGAGAGGAAAAAGCATTTGCTGAATCTGAATCTTGGTGACTTGCTTGCCTTGTTGGAGACGTTGCACTGCTTGGTTTGTGGAAGGCTATCACGAACATATGGCTAGAAGGGTTGGACATTTTTACCCAATTTGGATACATGATAATATTTTGTGCAGAAGGAATATTTATACTTTGCTACAATCTTGTTGACCTACTTCTGTTGGACAGAAGGTGCTTTGGCCGAGGTTGTAGTGGTTGCAATATCATTTTGTTCACCTTTTGAATAGATTTTGAAGAAGCTTAATTTTGTAGTATGAGATACTACCTTGTAGCATGTTTTAGGTGGAACAGTAGTCGGAACTACCTCTGGTATTCTATAGAGATGACCCCCCAGAGAAAGCATGACATTGTGAGGTTGAGACTCATAAACAACATGGCGCTTCCACATATATGGTTGGCCCAGAAGAACATCACAAACATCCAGTGGGGCAAGATCACATAATACCTCATCCTTGAAGGTCTGGATTTTGTATGACAATCGACACTATTGGCTGACACGAAGATCTCG
>JASDQU010373833.1:62228-79113 GCA_032191745.1 Picea mariana | reverse complement strand
AAAAAGGCACTACCCCTCTTCAGTATCTGTTGGTTCTTCTAGTTGAGTTGTTATGGTCACGATAATAGCAGTGGGGTGTGCGTCGATGATCTGTCTTTTACCAGTATTTTCAAAATCAGATTATGAATCAGGGTTCGACTTCTTGTCTTTGATATTGACCACCAATGATTGTTTTGATCGACATTCATCGGTGTTGTGCCAAGGGATTTTGTGGAAATTACACCATTTTTCGGTGTCCTTCTTTGTCTTCCCGTGACCCTTCTTTTCCTGTGTCTTGGGCTAGTTTTTGGCAGACTGTTTGTTCAGGTCATCATTGTCATACTTTGGTTGTTGCGGATTTGCATACCCGAACTCCCGTTTGTTCTGGTTCTTAAATTTCTTCTCGATTTTAACAGAATATCGATAAGCAACACCGAGTGATGAGATGTCCAAAAATTCTGTTTCATTTTGGATGTATCTGTGTAGAGCCCCATAGTATTTCAGAACCAAATGTCCTTTAGAGTCTTTGATACCCAGCTTGGTGTGAAAGGTATGGAAGGTATTGGTGAACTTTGTAACTTCTTGGCTCCTCTCTTGCCGCAGTGTGTTCCATCTCATCTACTAGTCCTCATAGTTGCCAACAGGGTAATACTGTTCCTTTACCGCATCCACAAAAAAATCCCAAGTGGGCTCGACCCCATATATTCTAGGCTCCCTTGTGGAACTTTGTTCCCAGTAAGTTTCCCACCAATGTTTTACATGGGGGATATTTTCTCCCAATAAGGAGTGCGAAGGTGATCTTTTCCCTGTTGAAAAAATGGTGAATAGAGAAATAACCTTCTAGCAGATTTAAACATTTGTCTAGGGCTTCTGCATCTATCTGTCCTTCAAATACAGAAATATCAAAATTAACTTGTACCTTGAAAGGCGAGGTGATTCAAAAATGGATGCTTGATGAAGATGTGCATGTTTCTATCGACAAACATTGAAGGATGTGGAAAAAATTCTCCATCATTTCTTCCCTCTGTCGCGTGAGAGCTTGCTCAAGCAACATATTGATAGGATCATCTGCTCCATCATTTTTCTTTTCTTCCGCCATTGTGGATTTATTGGGTGTGAGAGATCAACTGTCCTCAAGAGAGACAATATCGAGACCCAACTTGTTATACTCTGACCTCATCGGGGACATGCACTAAAAAATGATCAAGAGCGGCCTACTCTAATACCACTGATCCGAATTATTTTCGGCATGTTATGACAGCAGAGATAGAATTAAAAAATGCACAGAGATATCGTAGATATTCAATAATATAACATAAATGTATCATAGATGCAACCATGAACATAGATATACATTAATACACGATTTCTATTAATGAAATAAATTTACAAAGACTATAAAAATATAGAGTGAAAGACTCGCTAGAATGGTGGCATATTATCTCTGAGAAGAGATGTGACCGCTACTCCCATTCGCAAGAATATGATTACAAAGAGGATTTGAAGGCCTTTTTACAATAAAAATGAATTCCAAATACCGTAGACATCCAAAAACCTAACCCTAGGAGATGAAGCGATAAAAGTCACGTGGACCCCGTTTGGGTAAGTTAGTACATCAACTTCCTGGGGTCGTAACGTTTTCATACAATCTCTGTTTTAGGTGTATCATATATCGTTGGAAAGATATCATCAAGGAGATTCATTTTGGGGGCTCAATCATGCCTTCAACTATAAATGAGAATCTCGATTTTGAAAAACCTTCATTTAGACCCTTAAAATGGCCTTGGAAGTTAAAAATTGCTAAAAATAGTAAATCGCCAAAATTGTCAGAAAACTATTTTGAGCCAATTGGAAAAGGTGGGTGGCCACTGATATCCACTTGGATCAGATGAAAAAAAAGGCCTACTATGCCCCTGTCAAAGAGAAATCCGCTACTTCCCCTTCCGCATCTTCAAATAATTTTGATAAATCTGTGTCCTCCCAAATGCATTGGAAGGACGATTCCTCTCATATGATCAATGAGATAAGTCTTAAATATTCCACAAAGCCTAAGGCAGGTTCAAAAGGACTAAAATATGATGGAATCAACAAGGAAAATATTGCCTCACAAACCGAAAAATATGGATTTTAAGTTTTTATTTGTTGATGATAGTTGACTTCAGATTTTCGTATAGCTTGTTTTTGGATATGTCGGTAATATATTTTGGAAATAGTTGCAAATATTATTGAGATAAATTTTCAAATATATATGTGATGATGGGTGTCACAGGGAGGGGTTTTTTGTTTAATTGACTAGTTATGTTATGATTGTTGAGAACTAAAGGGAGTCACAAGAGGTCCCACCTACTAGTTATTATTTATTTAAAACCCTTATTATGATTTATTACTCTTCCCCCCTTAACTAAAAGTGGTTGAGTTTTAGTTAACTTAACTAATGAGGTCGTTCAACTACTTCAACCAATTCTAATTTGTTTAAAGGTGAAAGGAAATGGAGGAACAAGAGGAGGATAGAAGGAGAACTATACTAAGGTTTTCTCTTTGAGTTTATGTTGAGATAGTTCAGTTTTCATTCATTCCTTAATTTATCACAAACCTAATTCTCTTTTATGATATCAAGGTCTTATTGTAGACAACAACATTTAGGGTTGAATTACATCATTCAGACACTTGTTTTTCGGAGGTGTTGATCTATCTTTGATAGTTTGTGTAGACTTGTCTATTTGTGAATTAGTTTTCATGACTGACAAAGGATATTGTGCAGAGTCGAGTGGGAAGCAATCTGTGGCAAGCTAATCCATCTTTTAGAGTTCACTTTTGATTTTATGTCATAGGTCCTTTTTTATGTTCCATCAGGGATGTCTAAGTTTGACTTTGGTCTGAAATTTCTGTATGAGATTTTGTAAATAAAATGAATCTTTGGTGAATTGGAATGAAATAAAGGATTGCTTTATGTCTCATCTGTCTTTATTATCATCTTGGTTTCTTACTTTTGTCTCTACACTTGTTTTCAACAACTATTATATTCATAAAATCATATTAAAATGAATTTTCCAGCAAGTTTTTATTTGTGAAAAATACTAGCCTAAGCATTTGTAATTAATACTTGTGAGTTAGGATTTTATTTTTGATGGCTATAAACCTAGGGTGAAATTCCCGTCTATTTTGATTTATCCAAGAAGAATCTTAAAATGATTGAGTAAGATCATTTCATATCTTTTCCTCAACACAAGTCATGTGTGGAATAGTTCCTCTCATTCTCCTTCAAATTTCTTGATTTATAGAAAATTGCATGCCCATTTTGGGTAAGGAATCCACCAAGCCCTTATTTACATGAATTTGTGCACACAAACAAATCCTCATTTGTATCTTCAATATTTAATAGAGGTGCATGGATTAATAAATCCTTGAAGTGATGGAAACTCTCTTGACACTTGGTAGTGCATTCACATTTCATTTCTTTCTTTTGCAAGGAGGTGATTGGGTGTTCATTCTTGGAGAAACCTACAATGAATCTTATGTAGTAGCTATCTAAACTGATAAATCATATAACCTTTGAATTATTCTTTGGTGTTGGAAAAACTCTGATTTATTCAATAATCTTGGGATCCATTGCTATGCCCTCCTCTAAGATGGTGTGTCCCAGATAGTGGATCTACTTTTGATAAAAAGTGCACTTGCTCAACTTGGCATACAATCGGTGCTCTTTCAACACATATATCCCATATATTGTTTCTCAAAATCCTCCTCTATCTTAGAGTAGATAACAATATCATCTAAGAAGACAATGAAAATATTTTCTACGTAATCTTTGAAGACTCATTCATCAAACACATAAAAATAGTTGTTGTATTTTTCAACCCATATGGCACCACCACAAACTCATAATGACCATACCTTGTCCAAAAGGTTCTCTTAGTCTCCAATTCTCACTTGATGATATCTTGATATCAATTCAATATTGGAAAATATATTTTCTCCCTTCAACTAATAAAAAAGATAATCAATCATTGGAAAAAGGTGCTTATTAATTACTATAACCTTCTTCATTTGTGTGAAGTCAATACATAACCTCATAGTTCCATCCTTTTAATTCATAAAAGTAATTGGGACACCCCAAGGTGAAACACTTTGGTGTATGTACCCCTTATTCAACAACTCTTCTAGATGCATTTTCAACTCATTCAATTCTAATGTGCTCATTCTATAAGGAGTTTTGGACATTAGTGCATCTCCAGACATCAATTAAATAGATAATGTATTGTCTTTCTTGGGTGGCAATACAAACATTTCACCAAACACATCCTCTTACTCCTTCAAAACTATATATTCATCAATATTTTGCTCCTTATCCTTGGATGACTCCTCCATATGTGCCACATATATTTGACATCCTTTCCAAAACTTCTTTTCAGCTGCAATGCTGAATTATATTTGACAAATAGAGGCCTTGGAATACCTTGAAATTTCCTTGAATTCCCTCCCTCATCAAGACATGTGAAATCCTTGTTGTAGTAATCTAGAACAACATGATTTTTGTCTAGCCAATCCATACTAATAAAACAATCATATGGCCTAAGTGGTATGAACAAATTTTACTTAGCGCTAACTCCATTCATGTTTACTGGGAATTCCTTAACCAACTCATTGATTCCTCTCTTAGTTCTAATGGCTATTTGTACCAACCAAGACTTCTCAATCTTATATATCTTTAATTTAAATATGTCAATCATATTAGGATATATATATCTATGACTATCTCCAGAATCAATAAAAATAAAATGGTATGATTATAAATCTTACCTTCTAACTTAATCATACAGAACCGATATTCAACGTGTCTATTATCCAAGGCTGCATAAATCCTTGGCACACTCCTACCCATGTCTTCCACCGTATAAAATTCTTAAATATTATGCACCATCCTTTTCGTATCTTCATTTTGATATACATATGGTCTCGCTCATATCTCCAACATTTTATAGGATGTTGTCTCGGCCTTTTCCCTAAGGAATCTATCATATTGGGATCATTTTCTACTTTCTTTCCCTTTCCTATATGACTATGAACTATTCTCGAAGAAATATGGCTCGAGCCCTATCCTCTAATACATATTTCCTTTTTTTTTCATCCCGGTATTTTTGAAAAGTTGGCCTTACCTTACTTTGTTCATCCAAATACTTATATTTTCTCATGGCTTCCTCCAAAGTCTTGGCCTCATCAAATTTAATTTTATCCTTGTAGAATGATGGAAACCCACTCAAGAACCTATGAATTTTAACCTTCTCATCCATGATGAAATCGACATACTTCAAAAGATTCAAGAATTTATTTTCACTCTCTTCCATGGTCATGTTCAAGGAAAATTTCTGGACAAGATTTCACACATGGGATAATTTTCCATGTTTTTTCCCAAAACAATGTTTTCCAATTTCCAATTTTTCTAAAAACATTCACCCAAATTCTATAGGATCAAATTATTTAACCTTAAAAATTGCCAAATTTTTATGGAAACTAGATAATATCCTTAGAAATTTGAATATTTTCATAAAAATACCGCCAAACATTTTACAGGTTGCATATGAAGTACTAATAAGATTTTCCAATGTTTCTATGCTTTAAGATAAATTTCCATCTTTAAAATTTTCCTTTGGCATGTTTCCTAATTTAAGGTCAAAGAATTATTACATTTTCATGTTATAATAGAGTTTTTGCAACTACTTCCACAGAAAACACTTTTTAAAATGTTGAGAAAGTGTCCTTAGACATGTAAGTTTATTAATAAGGAGAAAGTGATTACAATCTGAATTGAGAACTCATAATCTACTCCTTAAACTCACTTGAAGAAGGAGCCAGTTTATATAGAATCTAGGAGAACAACCATTCACATAATCACATGAGTATGATAGGTGTCCTTTAGATAGAAGCTAGGTGTCCTTATCCTAACAAACTAGAATAAATTAATTTCTAAAAACATTTATACTAGAAAATACTTAGACTATAGAACTTTAGGATTATGAGGCTAACAATCCCCCCTTTAATCCAAAAGTTCATTTTTACAAATACCAAGTTCATCTCTGAACTTAGTGAACTTTTTTCTACCAAGAGGTTTAGTAAAAATATCTGAAGTTTGATCTTCAGATGGGAAAAACTGAGGCTTGATGATGTCTTTGATGATGAGCGATCTGATGAAGTGGTACTTGGTGTCGACATGTTTAGTCTTTGAATGAAATACTAGATTCTTGGCCATATTTATTGTTGATTGACTGTTGATCAATAAGGTAGTTGGTGATTTATGAGTTTCACCAAGATCCTGTAAAATTTTGCATAGCCATATAATCTCACATGTCGCTTCCCAAGTTGATATCTACTTTGCCTTTGTTGAAGAATTGACAATTCTTGTCTTCTTTTTACAATTCTAAGATACTGTTGTTGAACACATATTCATTAAATAACCTGAAGAGGATTTTTTATCATCAATGTCACCTGCAAAATCAACATATGAATATCCAACAAGTGTGAAATTTGTGTTCCTTTTGTAGAGAATACCAAAGTATTTTATACCTTGAATGTATCTTAGTACCCTTTTTCTGAATTCTAGTGACTTTCCCTTGGTTCCTACATAAAACTTGAAAGTATAATGAATGAATATGAAAAATATGTTCAAGTAATTTTCAAATAAATGAGACTTCCAACCAATTTCCTGTAGTTTGTATTGTTTACCAATCCCCCCCCTTCAAATTTTGAAAGTTCTAATTTTTGCTCCATGGGGTTAAGAGAAGGTTTACAATCTTCCATGCCAAAATTCTTTAACAATTCAGTGGAATATTTAGTTTGACTAAGGAATATTTGTTTAGGATGTTGAGATACTTAACTCCAAGATAATAATGAAGTGTCCCTAAATTAGTCATTTTGAAGCCTTCTTTAAGTTCTTCCTTAACCTGTTTGATGCCAACATCATTATTTTATGTTATGATTAAGTCATCAACATAGAGTACAAGTATCACCATGTGCTTATATTGCATTCAAAAATGCAATGTATCATCTAATTCACTTCATTGAAAACCCACCTTCCGTAGGTAATCATCCATTTTTGCATACCAAGCTTGAGGATCTTGTTTCATACCATATAAAGCCTTCACAAGTTTGCAAACTTTATGTTCTTCTCCTTTATCTTCAAAACCTTGTGGTTGAGTCATGAAAATATCTTCCTTTAGATCTCCATTTAGGAAGGCACTTTTGACATCCATTTGATGTAATTTCCAACCATTATGTGCATCCAAATTGATAACCATTCTGATAGTATTCCATTTATCTATGGGTGCAAAATTTTCTTCATAATCAATTCCTTCTTGTTGAGAAAAAAAATTTGCAACAAGTCTTGCTTTGTACTTGTCAATTTTACCATTGGGCTTGTACTTTACTCGATAAACCCATTTAATATAAATGGGATTAACATCTTGTGGAAAATAAACTAAGTTCCAAGTCCCATTTGCAAGTACTAAATCATATTCATTAATCATTGTTTCATGTCATTCTTTATGTCCATCTGCTTCAGCAAAAGAAGTAGGTTCAGTGGAAGCATGAGAAAAATTAGCTTCTTCTCTTGAAGATCCCCTAGTTCATGTTTTGTTCATTTCATCTTAATGAACACCTTTGAGAAGTTGTTTTTCCCACTTTGGCTTTTTATATTGAGGGGATTGAGGATCTGAATCACCATTATTATTGAAAAGAGGATTTTCAAAAAATAAGGCTCTTCTTTCATCTAAAATATCTAAGATTGAAGAATATTCTTTTGAAGATTCAGTATCAGAAGAGTCTTTTGTCGTTTCATTATTAGATGAATCAGAAGAACTATTTGATAAAGATATGTCTTCTAGAGAAACAAAGTATTTTTCAAACCAAAATTTTTTCTTTGACTTGTTCAACTTACCTTTACCCTTAGTGTTTTTCTTCTCTAAACGACTAAGGAAATGATTAATCTCATCTAAACTGTAACTTTCAGTTTCATCAAAAAATGCATCTCTACTAAAAATGAATTTTCCATCAGAAAACAATATATACCCTTTCTTTTCATCAGAGTATCCAATGAAGGTACACTTCATACTTTGGTTTTCTAATTTAGTCCTCTTTTCCTTAGGAACTAAAGCATAACATGTTAAGCCAAGAAACCTAAGATGACTTAACTTGGGTTTAAAACTGTACCAAGATTCATAAGGAGTTTTCCCATCTAAAGCTAATGTAGGTGATCGATTTATGAGATAAACTACAGTATGGACTGCTTCAGCCCAATATTTTGTGCTCAACCTTTTAAACGCATCATAGATATTTCCATGCCCATGAGAGTTCTGTTCATACTTTCAATAACTCCATTATTTTGTGGAGTATAGGAATTTGTCATTTTCCTCTTAATTCCATTTTTTCGATAATAATAATTGAATTCGATTGAAGTGAATTCACCTCCATTATCAGTTCTCAAAGAAGCAACCTTTTCTCTAGTTTCATTTTCAACCATGTGTTGAAAATTTACAAACTTTTCAAAAGATTTGGAATTTGCCTATAAAAAATACACCCATGTCATTCTAGTGTGGTCATCAATGAACAATATAAAATATCGACAACCACTGAAAGAAGATTCCATTGGACCACATATATCACTGTGAATCAACTCTAAATATGTTGTTGCTTGCCAGGAGCTAGTTGGAAAAGATTCTCTCTTTTGATTACCGAAAATATAAGCTTCACACTTGGAATTTTATTTCTTGAAAGTTAGAAAACCCTTTACCAAATATTGGGACTTAAGTTTCAAGAGACTATCAAAGTTTAAGTGACCAAATAAAAAATTCCATAATCTGAATGAAGAAATTTTGGAATTCAATGTTGCAACAACCTATTGCTTTCTTTGGATGACTTTCCCATTCATTCTTAGTAGCTTCCCATATTCATATCCAATCATTATTGGTTTCAAGTTATCCTTCTTTGACTTAATCTTCACCAAACCATATTGTATGACGATTTGATGTCCAACTTGTCTGATTGTGACTAGGGATAACAAAGTTTTCTTAAAATTTGGTACATACCAAACATTTGAAATCCATTTTTCACCAATTCCACGGAGAAAAACTTTCACTGAACCTTTTCCTTGAGGTATATGAGTTGTAACATCAGCTAAATAAATTGGATTTAGTTGAACATTTTTATAATTCTAAAAGTAGTCTCTGCGATAATTCATATGTTGAGTAGCCCCTGTGTCCAATGCCCCTGTGTCCAATATCCAATCATTTTCAAATGAATCTACATGTTGAACAGCTAAAAAAACATATTCATATTGATCATCCTGGTAATATTGATCCTCTTCATATTGAGATGATGGTTGAGAATTTGAATTTGATGTCTGCTTAAACTTTGGCAATTGATCATTTCTTGTAAGACAATTTGATGCATAATGACCCATCTTTAAACATATTTTACATCTTACTTGACTGGAATTTCTGCCTCTTCCTATCTGTGCATTATTATTGTGAATATTACTTTGAAAATTTTGTTGATGAAAATTTCTATGACCTATACCTTGACAACGACCTCTGCCATGACCTCGATTAGAAGACTAATTTTGAAAATTTGATTTTCCTCTTCCTTTAGAACTTTCAGCTTTAGTGAAAAGAAGATCTTCTCCTGATTGTTTTTTTTTTTTTTCCAAAAGATTTACTATGTTGAGCCAGTAATTCACTAAGTGAATCAAAAGTCACTATTGATAACTTATCAGTTATTTGCAAAGTCTCAAGAAAATGCTTATAATATGTAGAAAAGCCATTTATTACAATGCAGACTAGAAAATTTTCTTCAAGTTTAGGAAAACTGCCTTTGATTATTTCCTTATGAATGTTATTAATCCTTGAAATATATTCTAATACATCACCATTGTCTATTAATCTTTTTTTAATAAATTTTATTTGTAGATCAACTCTATGAGATGCAACAAGAGTATCAAAAAGATTATTTAATAGATTCCAAGCAGACCATGCATCTTTAGAATTCTCAATATGAACAAACATGTGTTCAGTTACAGAAGAATGTAGAAAAGAAAGTTCTTTTTCATATTTCAAATTCCATTTTGCTAAAGAAGTAGTGTCGGTGGGCTTAGTTGGAGCAATATCACCATCACAAATATCAAACCATAATTCATTATAGATCAAAGTGTTTTGCATGTGTCGACTCCAAGATTTGTAATTCTTGGGTCCATCTAACTTATCAGATTCCGTGAATAGATTGATTAATTTAGACATGATTTTGTTGCAATATTTGCAAGTGAATAATCCAAAAAACTCCAAAAGAGAGACACAAGGCGCTAGAAAGAAAGAGTACATAATCCATGCAAAAAGAGTAATATTAAGGGCTTTGCCTTGACCCTTTAAAAGTCTCGTTGGAAATGGAGTTTGAGAGAGTATTTTACTGGACTCTTATCAACTTCTGAGTGCTTAAGATTACAATAAAATCTTTCAAATTTTGACCCTTTTTACAAGATATATATCCTTTTACAAGTAATAAAATGTGCCTCCCCTTCAACTAAAGTCATCAATGACTTAAAATATTACAACTCAAATGTCTAAAAATAAAAAATAAACAAAACTCTTTAATCTAAATATCAAAGTTTAAAATTCTTATAACTTCGCATCTTTATGTTAAAAAAATTTATGGTCCTTCATCTGGTCCTTCATCTGGTCCTCAATATGGTCCTCAGTACAGTCCTCAATCCGGTCCGCGATACAGACCTCGATATGAACAAAGATTTTTTGCAATGATTTTTGATAATTTAATATTGGTTAAAAAACTGTCCACCAAAATCGCGTGGAAGGGGCTTCAAAAATGAGGATACACAACAATATTTTGACACACATAAGAGGTCTGAGTGGGTGAAATCACACCAATATATTCATGCCAGAGAGGTCGGAGTGGATGGAATCGCACCAGTAGAACCATGATTGGATGGAGGTGCCCTCGATCCCAATGTATTTTTAGATCTCAGATATAGATCTCAGATTCATAGGTCACTAGAATTTGTACGATTATTTTTCAATGCATTTGCAATCTATTTACGCAGATACTCCCATGGGAAACAGTGATACCAGAAAAGAACGCCTACATGAAGGTTTCAATGCAAGAGCTGAGTTGAGGTTGACCTTGAAGACTCACTCACCCTCTCTCAACTCCTCCAGCCACCGAATCACAAGGTTTTTTTCTACTTCTTGAAGGATGAGTTTAGTCCATTGTCTTGCATACTTGGGATGTGTCGCAGGATTTCCAGAGGAATTTAGTCTCCAGAGGCACCAGATCCAATCCACACAAATTCAAATCTTCCTTTCCACCGATGTGATACTAGAGATTCAATATGATGACCTTCTGCTAAATTCAAATGCGATCCATGATCCGATCCTTGATATAGACCTCAATACAGACCAGTTCTGAAAACTAAAAAAAAATGTAGAATCTACAGTTATGAATTTAAATTTCTATATTTATGAACATATCTGAGGCAATTTTTACAAAAATGAGCCCTCTTAATTAATTGGAAAAAAAAAGCAGTGCATCTTAAGATCATAAAAAAATGCAGATTTATAATAGATATGCTATGATATTGAGATTTACAAGCCTAACTACTAATTGATTTTCATATTTAGAACCATAAACAATAGAAATTGCTCTAGAAATCTAATCAACAATAAAATAAGGATTAGATCTGAAATAAAATCAACAAATTGATTTAGAAAAAATCTGCAATTAAAAAACTAATTTTTCCTTACTTTAAACAACAACAAATTACCTCAGTAACATTGCCCTTGAGTTTTAAGAGATCTGGGTTGATGTTTTCCTCAATCCATTACCAGTTCTCTTTCATCACAATTTTCACCATGGCTCTGATACCATGTTGACAAAGTGTCCTCAGACAAGTAATTTTATTAATAATGAAAAAGTGATTACAATCTTAAGTGAGAACTCATATCTACTCCTTAACCTCACTTGAAAAATGAACTAGTTTATATAGCTCAACTCTAAACTAAAAACTAGGAGAACAACCAATCACATAATCGCATGAGTATGATAGGTATCATTTACATAGAAGCTAGGTGTCCTTATCCTAACAAACTAGAATACATTAATTTCTAAAAATATTTATACTAGAAAATACTTAGACTATATAACTTTAGTATTATGAGGCTAACATAAAATTCTTCCAAGAAATTATATTTTCATTAATGTGCTTGGCCTACTTTAGTTGGTCCCACCATATGGAATATTTCCCCTGAAGATGATATATGTCAATATTTTCTTCCATGTTTGATAAATAATTGTGCAGCTAAAAATATTTTCTCATGCCCAACAACTAATATTAAACATCTTCACCCTTCCTATGGTCTCCATCAAATGTGGGTGGCTTGATCCTCCTAATCTCTCCTTGCAAACTATCCAATTTTGGCCTTCTCCTTTGATGTATGATAGGGGATCTACTTGGGCTACTTTTTTATTCTAAAATTACATGTGATATTTTGGATGAATGTCTAGGTGAATGATGATTTCTACTAAAACTAATTGAATGCCTCATCCTTCTGTAGTCATCCCTCGTATCATGAGATATGTTCTTTGTTTCATTCCCTACATTGGAATCATGTCTTATGCTAGACTCCTTGTTGATTTTTCTTTGCAATTTATTTAGACTATGTAGCAACTAAGAACTAATTTGGTTATTCTCCTCTTGAGATCTTATCAAAATTTCATTTTTTTCTCTATATCTATGCACTTCTCTCTGTAACATCTTCATAATATCTACATACTCCAATATACTTCTATTCCCATTGGATTATATTTCTACATTTCCCAAACTGATATTTTATCCTCTAAATTCATCTACATGGCTGCAAGAACCTTTTGTATCATCCCTCGCTTAGTCCTAATTTCTAAACATGATTTATGTCCTAACTATACCTCTAATTATGCAAAAGTGTGCATGCAACAATTATTGTTAGAATCATGCATATTGTAAATTTTTTCATTAATTATGCTACAATGCATTATTTATCTCAATTTATGAATAACATGGATTCACTAAACTAGATTTCGATTATTTAAACATGTTCTCCTCTTAATCATCTTTTTGACGACTATACTCATGACAGTTTTTGGAATTTTTCCATTTCCACTCATTTGTGCCATGCTCTCATCATTGCAATCTTGCTGAAAGACCATTTTGTACCACCTATAGAAGAAAACCCGTCAAGAAATGAGGAAACGTTGTATCAGGTGCAAATATTATTTTTTATTGTGAATACATAACAACATTCAGATTTGGAATTTGATGCTTCATTTAAGTTATGTATAAATTTTGAACTGATAAATTTTCCCTTTTTACACTTTCTTCAGACTTGGAATTTTAGTCAAAATTGGCTTTCTCCCAAATGAGGCAAAACTGGGAAAAAATTCTTCAATACAAAGTTTTCTAGCTTGTTGAGGAGGTAAAATGTTGAGTAAATAAGTTTTTCTATATTTTTTTTTATCTCGGGTGCATTTTCCTCTTTTGAATATTTCAAAATTCTCCAAAAAGAGTCTAGAAATAATGGATTTTCCCTGTTTTGTCACCTCCACTCCAAACCCTTTGGAATTATACCAAAATCCCAACTGGTTATAGTCATGTCTTGTTTTTGGGATCCCTCTAAAAATTTAATCAATAAAATGACCTCTATCAAAGAGAACAACCTAGTAAGTTAAAAACCATTAATTTACGTTTTCTAGAAAATTTAAGCAGAAATGGATAGTAGCCCTCACTGGAAATTTAATAGGATTTATCACTATCAACATACCATTTAAATTTGATTGTATTTTGAGTTAATCTACTTTTATTATGGCCAAAACAACTTTTTGGCTACATACTTTTTTATATAAACCATCATTTTAATGATGTGGCAATCTAGATGATGTGGCATGGAACGTTTCTACTAATGCCCAATTTTTATCTCTTGACTTATCCATGTCACCATCCTCCATAAAAAAACTACCATTTGTTGCCATCGATGAACTACAATATTCTCCAATCGACGAACTAAAAATTATGTCCATTGACGAACACAAAACTTTTGTCTTCAATGAACTCAAATATTTTCCTTCGGTGAAATAAAACTTTCTTCCTCAATGAACTTCTAAGTTTTTTCTTTCAGTAGACCCAAGAATCGGCTCTTTCGATGAACTTCGTAATTTTCTTTCATCGAACTAAAAAATTCATATTTCAACAAACCGAAAAATATGTCCTTCGACAAACCAACAAATTTTTCTTTCGGTGAACTTCAAAAACTATTCTTCATCAACCTTCAAAATCCACTTTGGAAAACTACAAAATGAACTTTGGTTAATTTCAAATTATTGGTTTTTGGTGACCTGAAATTTTTGGCTTTGGTGAACTCAAGTTTTCCTGATTATCAAAATTGAAAGTTCTTTGGCAAACTTGAATTTTCGGTAATTCGACGAACTTGAGTTTTCGGTATTTCGACGAACTTGAGTTTTCACTATTTTGGTGAACTTGAGTTTTTTCTTCAATGGACTTATTCAACTCGACATCGTTGAACTTTTCGACTTGTTTTTAGTGGTTGAAACACACTTCTCTTTGGTGGAATTCTTGAACTTGACATCATCAATTTTGTTCAACTTAATTTTAGCGGCTAAAACACACTTCTCTTCGATGGTCAAAATCAACTTTTCTTGGGCATTCAAAACCAAATTTTACTCAATGGGAAAATGAAATTGGGTTTTCAACAACTTTTTTTACTTAGAAAATTTTGACCAAATCTAAGATGAATACGGGTTGTTGATCTCAAAATCGAATGTGATATGGGCCATTGATGGGTATATGTAATTTCCCAAATATTTTTACACATGACCACCATGGAAGCTCTATTATTAGGTTTGAATGGTCGAATTCAACTTTGGAATCATCAAATTGATGTTGGTATCCATCAATTCATCATCCCTAAATGAGATTAAAATCAAAATTTCTCCCAGAAAATAAGGATTTTTCTTCAAATTTATCATTTTCTCCAAATTTGACGCAGAGTGAAACTCTGTTACGATGAATTTGTCAAATTCACACTCGTCCTTAGACTATACTGGTTTAGTGTTGAACCAAGAGCCTTGATACGAATCTATAACATACGTAACTCCCGATTTGGTCCATGCTACTACTAAATCGACTAACATACCGACTAAAAATGTGGAAGTATACACAATATGACATACAAGCACATGAAACTATCAATAATAATTAAACCCATGAATGCAAATGATTCAAACATGAACAACATCAATTCAAAACACATTATATAAATTAAACACAAAATTCAACATAGTGATCAGATCACTTAACTTTCAAAAATGCTTTGTGCAACCAGTTGTAGACATTATATGTTCCACCCAACCATAGGCTCTACTACTCCAATTTTATCAGTACTAAGTCACCCCTGAGTTGGTGATATGAGTCCAAAAGGATGAACATTCTCCTATGGATGTATATAGTCCACTCAAATAATCCAAATACCCATTAAAACACAATGACAAAACTCCTACAACAAGTCCAACCCCCTTTCTCTCTTCCCCATCAATATGCACAACCAAAGGGATGATATTTCATTCTTTGCACCACAATCCCTCAAAAAATATCCATCACCTCCAGGGAGCTAGCAGACGTCATCTAGGAATCTCCCTATTGGGGATTTAGGAAATGTATTTGCAACAAGAGTTCTCACAAAAAAAAGTCTTACCTTCTCTTGGGTAATTTCTTCAACAAAAATTAACTCACATGCATATCAAGCTAACTCTTGATGCAATTTATATATCTAGGAAGTTATCTTTCCAAAAAAAATGGATTCCTACTCTTTTTATAGCACTCATCACTCATTTTCCTCAATTCTTTCTAACTATAAAAAATTATCTTCTTAATACTTTAATTTCCTCTTCCCCCACACTTTATTTATTCACACTCTTTCTCAAAGATGATTATGCTCAACCCATCCTATCATAAATGATTTGGTTGAGTCTCTCACACAACCTATTACATGAATTCAATGATTTAGTGCTTAATAAGTCAAAGGAATAAATAGCTAGATGGATATTTGATTTATGAAGGTGGCTTAAGAATCAAGGCATGTAAAAACCCCTCAAAACTTCCTATCAAGCCACTTATCTTTTGGAATCATAGCTCCCCATTAATATGGTCCTTACCCATCTACAATTAGTAATATATTTCATTTTATCATTTTCAATGTACAAAGTTTACATATTACATCGCTTTGCCCCCTATCATTCATAATATTTGCAAATATACAATAGTACATTGGGGATAAAAAAATGGGGTGTTACACTATGATACAAAATCTTAAGAAACAAACATGCAATAGAAAATGATAAACTTAAAATGTACCTAATGTAGATGGGAAATGATGATTTACATAAGAATGTAAATATTAGGAGAATGACTCCTAAACAAGCCAAATACATCCATATATAAGAAGAAAAAGTATCATATTAAGGTCCAGTTAGACCAATTTGTCCCATATGACATGTATCAAGATTCTTTGTTGAAATAGGAAAACCAACTCTAGGAGCTCAAACTCATTCCCCACCCCCACACAAAATATTATAGTTTATATGATAAATCCAATGTTTCTCACTACTCATTTAAGCCCATTAATACACCAAAATATAAATTTCTTATACATGTAACCCTTGTATTCTTTCATGAGGTGTTCACTCTGTAAACTTGTGACATAAAATGTGTTTTCATGGGATACTAAAGAACACCTCTAATTTCACTAGGTATTAATAAATACCTCCCAAAATCCTTTTGTTGTACCCCCTCCCAATACATCTA